>PVKA01044987.1:0-15815 GCA_004027165.1 Ctenomys sociabilis
TAGATTTTCAGGTTGCCAGATGTAAATGTATAAGTTTTGATTAAAAAATAACTAATAATTTATAAGAAATTCAAGAAAGGAAAAAAATCTAAGTAAAAATAAACATTGTGAGCATTAACTGCTCCCTTTTTATGTTCATATTACTTCTTCCCTGTCTTTTATACACACATACACACACATATATATGAAAAACAAGTATAATCTGACATAAGATTGGTACTGTTTCACAGAAATCTTCAATGAACTTTTAAATAAGGGTTCATCTAATATTTTATATAGTCCTGCATAACTATCACTTTGAGAGCTCTTTATTGTTCATTCAGGAACATACTACAACTTCTCTTGCCTTTTGAATTATGCTCTGTTATTTCCTATATGTTATTCCTGGAGGTATTAAAATTTTTCAAGGTTGTATAAATAGAAAATATTTTAGTTTTAATTTTCAAAGGTATGTTTGCTAAGTATAAAATTCAAACAGGATAGATCTTTTTTTTTTTCAGTCCTTTAATTAGTCTATCGTATTTAGCAGACCAGAATGGCAGGCATTCCAAGCGTGACCTTTCTATTACACATTGCTATCTTCAGTGTCTATTTTCTTTCTCTTTTATAATATCTATTATAGGTTTCTGGCCTTATTTACTTTTTGAGTTTCTTACATTAGGGAGACAATAGGATGTTCACACATGTGAGTATTTCACTTAGGAAAGAATGACCGTTATCAAGGAATCAACCAATAGCTGGTGGGACTGGAGAAGAAAAGGAACCCTTCTCCACTGCTGGTGAGAGTGTAGACTGGTACAATCACTGTGGAAGTCCTGAAAACCTAGTTAAAAGTTCCATCAATCTAAATGTCCTCCTTCTGAGTATTTTCCACAATTAAAAATACGATATCGTGCTTTCATGTTTGTAGCAGCATACCATTATTGCTAAATCTTGGAAACTACCCAAAAGCCTATCAAGTGAAGAATGAATAAAAAAAGATACGATATTTTCATATAATGTAATACTACTCAACTGTAAAGAAAGACAAACTTGAGGCTTTTATAAATAAACGTATATAGCAAGATTTGAATTTTTATGCTAAGTTGTTTTAAAATTAAATATATCATAATTTGCTTTGTGTTTCACATAGAAAAAGAGATAGTTACACTTACTTTTCCTTTTCATAGTTGTTCTGCTCCATTTCATCAAATACAGTTAAAGATGAGATATATGAAAAAATAAAGTCAAAACAATTTGACTCGTCTTGCTACCTAAGTATACTCCACTGAACACAATCCATTAGTTTCTGCTGCCCATTTCTCTGTGCCTTGGAAATGACCTAAATAAGTTTCTTCCTGTTTCTTTACCTGCACCTTGAATCAGTAAATACCTCTTCTCCTCATATCATTAATAGCATTCATTTTTAACCCTCAAATATATATGTACCCACAATACTTGTTAGCATTTATTTGTAGTGAAGTAGATTCAAGATGTTTAATGATAAAGATAGTAGTGGACATCAAGCTCCTTAAACCCTGAAAATTCTGATCATCTAACACAGTGCTGACAGGTTTTCTTTTCTCCCCATGTTCAAGGATCCATGAGCTCTAAGACTCTTATCTAAGTTATCTAAATCTTCCTTAGCTTCTTATGATGTTGATATTGGGCTTTGCCTTACCAGACTTGCTGTCGCTCATTCTGCTTCACTTAGGGGCTGGCAAGTGATTCTGATGCTAAGTTCATTTTTGCAAGTGTGGACAGAGACACTCTTCTGTCCCCTGCCAGATAAAATGCTCAGAAGGGACCAAAATCACAGTATCATGCAGTGGTCAATTTGAACATTACAATTATGGTTTAGCAAAAGATACATTTTAAAACATTTAACACATTAACTTATTTTCCTGTTCTGTATCAGTAGAAACCACACTTAAACATCTGGATGAAACAAGAGTTTATCAGACAGTCAAGCAAGTAATAAACATTCTACTTAAGAACTACAGTGGTAGCACTAGCAGTATATTTTTAATAGGTATCAAGCATTTATTTGGGTATTTTTCTTAAAATAAAGCTAGTCAACATGCCTTGCTGCTGTTTGCTTTCTAAGACTCTACATTGGGAAGACAATGATTAAACCACAACATTGCATATCACAGTGAAGTACAGAATCTACCAGTCCCAAATAGCATCTCTGAAGATGAATCACTGAAACATGCTTATGTATAAAGAAAAATGTAAACTTGGAGGGTGATCTTGAGTATCAAAGGTGCTCATATTGTATACATGTGCAGGCTGATGCACTGGAAACAAACTGCTCCATATTTGTTCATTTTATTTATATGCTGTGGGTCAGATGGCTTATAGGAAAGAATCAATAATTCTGTACCTGGAATTGTCCAATATGAATGTCACTCAGATCAAGCTTCAAACAGGAATTTCTATTCTTCTTAAGACAGAATGAAATAATCATCATAGAGAGACCTCAGCTAGAGAAAGTTGAATTCAAACAGGAATTCAAACTGCTGGCAGGCACTAAGAACTTATCTGGGTTTTTTTTCCTTCTTTCTTTCTTTTGTGGATTTCCAGCTGGTGGTCAACTTATGACACCTAGCTGAACTTAACCAGCATGGTCCTGGGAACAGGAGGCCTGTGTCAGTATTGTTGGCAGCAGAACAAGAGGCTGAACTGGAGGACAAGAAGAGGTGCTGTTAGGGGAACTGTTTGGATAAGCTCTTGATGATTTTGGAAGCTCCTGGTTCTCCTGAGATGTTCTGCTGGAAAAGCATGTCATGCTGTCTTTGCTGATGAAATTGGCTGTTCTCATGAGAGGACCATGGGACCTCATTGTCTCAGAGAATGGCTGCGGTTCATTTTGGGAGAGCTCTGGTCCCCACTTTGAACATCACTTCTAGCTCAGGAGGGGAAGATGGTGTACAGTTCAGTCTCTGGTAGAAACTTGTTGCATTGGCTTTTATGATGGAAACACAGGCTTCCTCATTGCTAGAGTAGCTCAGGCCTTCACTGTTGCTCAGGATAGTGTTGTACTTTTCACAGGAATGTGGCTTCATAACTTGAACATAACTTCCTGGTTCCAGTTCAGATCCCTTAGCCTGCTAGCACAGATCCTTTATCCCAATGGCATAGACTTTCTAGTTCCACCAATGACCTTTGGATCTTCCCAGGGCAGATCCATGAAAACAGGTCTGTATAAGGTATTGTCATAGGTAAAATTGTGGGAGGCATTGTTATGAGCTCTGGGTTTTCAGCTCTATTTATGAATTATATTAGGATGCAGTCATTCAGCTGGATTCTTTGGTCTTTAGCATATGGACAGAGTTTCCTCATTATTTGTATATGATTTTTTGGATGATTCATTGTAAAATAATCTTCTAAAATGTGTCCTATATTGTATTATTCCACTTGTAATACCCCAAATATGATTCTCTCTCTCTCTCTCTCTCTCTCTCTCTCTCTCTCTCTCTCTCTTTCAGTTTTATTAGATAAAAAAGTGTGAAGGGGCCAGTGACATGGCTCAGTAGAATAAGCACTTCTCTGGCAAACACAAGGGCCTGAGTTCTATCCCCAGTTCCAACAAAAAAGAAAGACAGAATGTCAAGAATTTGTGAAACATTCTTAAAGAAAGCAACATTTTGCATAACAGTAATGAAAACTCAGTCTTAAATATCAACTGTTCAGAAAATTAACAATAAAGCTAACTTTGAGAAATCAATAATAGGGATCCAAGTAAAAGTGAAGGAAATGTTTGCCCTGGGTTATCCAGATATGCTCAGAGTAATCACAGTTGTCCTTTTAAGAGAGGAGAAGGAAGAGTCAGATTCAGAGAATAGGATATGTTATAGGAAGAAGAGTAAGAAAGAAATAGATTTCAATATTCTACAGTTGGCTTTGAAGATGGAGAGTGCATGAACCACAGGTAGTATACAGCCTTTAGGATGGAGAAAATCTAAGGAAATGTATCTTCTATTAGGGCCTCCAAGAATAATATGGGCCTAGTAGCACCACCTTGAAAGGCTTCCAACTTGCAGAATCATAAAATAATAAAACTGTTGTTTTTTAATCTACTAAGTTTATGGTAATTTGTTACACCCATAGGAAACTCACATATTTGCTCATGCAAGAAAAGTATTTCTCCAGTGCACTTACACACATGCATAGATAGGAATTTTGATAAATAGGATAATTAGATTATGGAATCATGCTGGTTATCATTTATTTTATGAAAAATAGATAGGAGTAGCTACTGTATGCTCTTTGTACATTGGTGTTAGATATGTATAAGAAATCAGGGAATAAAGTCACTAGTTTACAAAGCAAACTGTTGTGGCTTATTATATGGATGTCCCCCAAAGCCTTGTGCCATTATAGGTGCAGGTTTTAGATGCTGACTGCATCTGGGTCAAGTGATACCAAGATTAGGTTCATACAGTGATAAATCAGTCTATTCCTTGGAATTACCATGGTTCTGTATGTGGTTAAAGCAAGCCCCACCCTGAGTGTGGATGGCACCAATCAATGGAGACATAGTGTTGTTGGAATGATAGAGGAAATGCATGCTTGCTGCTACTGCTGATGCTTGATTCTTTAATATATCCTGGCAATTTCTTCTCTATTATGCTCATTCTGCTACGCCAGTCTACACTGGGACCGGTTGATTATGGACTGAAATTTCTGCAAACTATAAACTGAAATAAATCTTCCTTCAACTTTAGGGTGCTGGAAATCTTGTCTCACAATTTCTAACCAAGACAGATTTTGGAAAATATTGGGGACTCTGTTTCACCATGTGGTTCAGAAACCTTTGGGACTGCACTGTGGGAAGAACTGGTAAAGGTCTGGAGATGTTGGCAGAAGAAGCAACTTATGAACAGAACTTGGTGGGAGATTCTGGTCAAAGCTCAGAAGACCAAAATTCTGATAGAAACTCAATCAATAAAGAGAAAGACCAGTAAGTTTCAGTTAGGAACAAGGACTATATTGCCTGTTGGACTGTATACTTTGTGTTCTGGCAGAAAACTTGTCTGTATTTTGCACTTATGCAGCATCTCTTTCAGCAACTGAAGATTAAAGGCAGTGAACTAACTAATCTGGCAGAGGCAATCTCAAGGCAGTCTAACATGGAGGGAGTGGTATAGCTACTACTGGAAGTTTTAGCTACATTTACGCTGAGAATCAACTGGCAAAGATCCAAGTACTTTGAGTTAAAACATTTTAAGTTTGACCAGAAAGGAGACTCTGATGAATCTGTAGACTATAACGATGCAACAGAAAATAATTTATTTATTAAAAAGGAATAGAACAGTAGAAAAGATGACCTGAAGACCTCACACTAGCTTGAAGTACTCCAGGCTTTGAAATATCAAAATTGTAAAGTTTTGCCTTGAGAAGAGACCCTTGCTCCATAACCATGGCAACCTAAGGCATTTATTCCTCAGGATTTGGTTCACAGCTCAGCAATACAGGTACTTAATCCCAATAGTCAAGAGAGAAGGAAGCTTGCCTACTATTTAAGCCTGTGGCAGATTTTTTGGTACTGTAAATCAAACCTAGGACTTCATGCTTGCAGAAAGTTGCTGTATCCTGAGCTACATTCCAGGCCTCTAGTATATTTTTCATCATATGTGTGATGCTGGTTTTAGGCTCATGGAGAATGGAAGAATTATGGGATCACAGAAGGGTCCTTTTAAATTTCAGAAGGTTAAGGAGGCCAGGAAATGTGCCCAGGACGACTTTTGTAAACTTGTGACTGTAAAGATAAGATGCTGTGAAGACTCCAAAATGTTGGAGAGGCCAGGAACATGGACACCCAGATCATATGAGGAAAATTGCAGAGTGAATTGTCAGCCCAAAGGAGAAGCAATGAAAGCTGCAAGCAGAAACAGTGCTGTACTAGTGGATCCACAGAGCTCTTTGGCTTGTGTTCACATCCTGCCACAAATTACCCTAAATGCTGGACAGGAAACTATGGGATGTAATATTTGCCCTTCCAGGTTTTGGGCTTGCTTTGGTCCTATTCCTTTCTGTCTCCCTATGTCTACTTTTTGGAAGGGAAATGTTTATCTTGTATCATTATATGCTGCAAATATTTCACTTTAATTTCTATGGGGGGTAGGAGCTCACAGTTCAAAGTTTGTCTTAAATCTCAGAGGACACTTTGGCCTTGGAATTCTCTGCATTCACGAAACTGTTAGGACTTCGGTAATGCTCAGAGATGCAAACAGGAGTCCTGGGGCTCAGTGTTATGGATTGCATCTAGATTTCTGAAAAAGCCTCAGGCAGTCATAAGTGGGGCTTTTCGTAGCTGGCTGTGTCTACAGCATGTGAATGAAATCAGGACTAAGAGTACGTAGTAGTAAACTAGTCTCCTCAATGGAATTAGCACATTCTCTTCTATATGGGGATAATGCAAGCGTCAACCTGAGTATGGATGGCATTGACTAATATGGTTATATGTAGGACCATCCATGTATATATAGAATATAAAGAGAGAAAGGAAAGGAAGCTTCGCTGCTGCTGGCTGCTTCACTGTCTCCCACCTGCTCTCCTGCTTCCTATGGACTATTTCTCCTCTGCAATGCCCTTCTAGCTATGCCTGGCTGCACTGAGGCCAGCTAACTATGGACTGAAGCCCTCTACAAACTATTAGCTGAAATAAAATTTCATGCCTTTAACTTGTGGGCATTTGGTACTTTATTCAGCAAGAATAAAACTAAGAGGCTCACAAATGATAGTATCTATAGTGCATGCAGTCCCCATGCTGAGCACCAAGATTTTCTTTGTACATTATATTTTAGGTCTGCAAAGCTAACATTTATGCTTTGTCGTTATATGTAGACCTGAAACCTAACAGAGATTAGGATACTGGGTTTGGTCCTATTGAAGGCATATTGAACTCCATTCAAGATGGCAATAGGAACTAAGAAAACAGTATTACTTACGTGGTTTTGTTCAATTATTTTGAGTATGAGCTATGTTATTTTCTGTGCACATGACTCTGAGTGTGTATTTGAGTGTGTGTACAGATGCTCCATCATGAGAAGATATCTACAGTTTTGTTTTTATAGCAGTAGAAATTTTCTTGCTTCATTACAGCATTTCACATAAACATGAATGAAATTTGAATTTATGATTTGAAAAAAAAAAATCAAACCCAGTCTTCACCAGAATCTTTCCTACATGGCCTCATGAATATAATGATATCAATGCTCTCCAAAAACTGGATGGCTTTCTCTCATGATGAAGAAAAAGTGAAACTATTCTTTGTTACTTTTTAGTACAATTTTTACACATAGAGTCAGAGCCTAAATGTACATTTACAAGTGAATCAGATCACATACTGTTATGGCTGTATTTAGATCTTCTCCAAAGCTTTATGCAGTCACATATAGGGCTTTTTAAGAAGTGGTTGGATCCAGATTTTGTGAACCTGCAATGAATTTACAGTACAATGCTATGGTCAAAGACTGTAGGATTAAGGGTGTGAGAGCTACTTGCCCTGAGTTGCCTTGATAATATGCAAGGGTCAGAAGGACAGTGTTAAGGTTTTGCTACCTACTGTGTGCCTGTTTTGCTACCAACTATGTGCCGTGAATTATTTCATTTTGCTACCCACTATCTATTTCTCTCCTGTGAGGCCTGTCTACCCTGTGACCTGGCCTTGGTGCCAGGCAATGATGGCCTGAATCCTCTACAAACTGTGAACCAAATCTTTCCTCTTAATTTATAGGTGTTCCATATTTCATCTAAAGAAAAGTAACTAAGACATGTAGATTTAAAAGAATTGATTGATCCATTAATATTTAGCAAATATGTATTTTAATGTACAATAAATCCATAAGCACAAATGTCTGGGTTACTGAAGATACACTGCGGTAACCCGTGCCTGATCATTTTCTGGTAATCTACTGGCCCAAATTGCTGCGATGTGAAATGTGATGAGATTAGCATTCTTTTCTGAGTGCTAAATATCTCAGTGAAATCTAGAGCAGACAAGGAAATCTCAAGGTCTTCCTGCCACTAGGAATTGAGAGGGGTTAGCTAAATGGAAACATTTACATTTTTAGCACATCACTGCTCTCTTAGCAAGAACTATGTAACTGCCTTCTCACTTTCACCATTAAAATCACTGTTCTTGTCTTTCTCCTGTCTTCAACAATAAGTAAGTAATTAATCAAACCTTAAAGAATAGTTAAAAGAAACCCTTTTCCAAATCTCTGTCTATAATTATTCTGCTATTTTTTCTCAAGCCCTCTGTACTCTCAAATCTTCAGGGAGACACTAATTTCTTTCATGCAAATGCTGTGCTACCTTTATAAAGGGATTCCAAGCATTAAATCCTCCTAGACCTATTCTAACTTTACAGTGCTCCTTAAAATTTTTCTTTATTCTTCTTTATATTACTTTTTCCTGTCTTTCTTTTTTAAATTTAGTGCAACAAAACATTTTCTAGATACTATAGTTTCTTCTAGTTCACACTATTCTGGATTAAAGAATACAAAGAAAAGGATGATGACTGAGGTTATTATTTTTTGCATTTAAGTCAGTTTTATGATAAATGTTTTTAACTGAATAACTTGAATACAATGTATAAAAAGTTAAAACTGGGGAAACTGTGAATAAAGCTTATTTTCCAACGAATCAAATGAAGCATGATGTAAAAAACAGTTAAAATGGGAGCCAAGTAGATATATCTGGATTGAGGATGTTTGTAGCTAGCACCTGTGTAGGTGATGGGGTCAAGAGACAGAAAGGTCAAACAATAGCTTTTGCTACCTAAGCCCCATATGTGATTTTCACTGATGTGCATGACTCGAGACCATCACTCAAGGCTGCAAGAAGGAGCCGGCCACTGAGCGGCTGGTTCTCCTCCTTCCTGTTCTACCTCCCTCGCATCTCACAGCTTGTGGGACAGTTTAATTTGTCTTTATTTATTTGTCTAACCTATCTATACCATTTGGAGGCACAATACAAATAAAAATCACTAAAAAGTTTTGTTTTTACAAAAATCAAAGTATATTATATTCAGCCCTCTGTTGCTCTTCACACACTTAGGCAGAGCGCAGCAGCCCAGGTTGGATCCTCTGCATGTGGTGCCAACCCCAACACCGGAGCATGCCAAGAGGGCAATTGAGCCTGGGCATGGTGGCGCACACTTGTAATCCTGGTGCTTGGGAGCCTGAAAGTAGAAGGATCACTACAAGTCAGATCTGTCTAGTGAGATCCTGTAGACCCTGTCCTAAATACATAAAAAGACTACTATTCTGAATATCTAGGAAGATATAATTTTTATCAGAAATAAAATGAAAACTGTTCTGAATTAAAGTCATGTTTGTGTTTTGTATACAAGTTTCATTGCCTTTTCGCACTGTAGCTTTTACAACATGTCCAGTACAAATGTTCATAGGATATTCTGACTCATATGATAATGACTTGTTTCATTTGTGACAATCTTAATTGATTGTCCTACTCTTTCAAGACTCAACTAAAGGTTAAAATTGAAAAATGAAATTATAAAAATTAGTCTAAGATTATTTAGCTGACACTATAATATTTGTTAAAAACATAATCAGAACTGCTACACAACAAAGTTCACCTCACTACCAGGTTAATAATATTAAAATATGAGACTGGTGATGCAGCCCAGCAATAGAACTCATAGAAGGAAATATAGCTCAGAACATTTGTGCAACTTTAAATTTGTTCCCTAGCACTAGAAGAAAGGAGGAAAAAAGAAAGAAGGAAGGAAAGAAGGAAAGAAAGGAAGGAAGGAAGGAAGGAAGGAAGGAAGGAAGGAAGGAAGGAAGGAAGGAAGGAAAAAGAATAGAAGGAAAATGGAAGGAGAGAGAGAGAGAGAGAGAGAATAATGGTGTCCTTCAAAGACTGATTTTTAGCTTTTTTTAAAAGGATTTCCCATTTTGAAAAGCAGAATTAAAATCTAATATCCATTATACAATCAGTTTTAGTAAAACTCCCTCAAATGTAAACAAATGAAAAAATGTAAACAAATATATTATTTTTATAAAATGATTAGTTCTCAACTGTTCCAATATGGCAAAATATAAAACCCTTTCATATTTAGTGATTACTACTGATTTTTATTCTGTTTTAGAGATCAGAAGTAATTTTTTTCTTGCTGTTGAACATTTGACTGTATGGACCAAGAAGATCCTCAATAGGCCAAATATTCATTTAACAAGATCTTATACAATCTTTCCCTCAGAAGACAAGGATTTTGCTCAAATTCTACTTTTCAACAAGGACACATGAAGTTTGACCTGAAAATGCTTGTTGATAGGATTAAGTTCTCACTGACCACACAGTTTATCCTGCTTCAAAAGTTATTCACAGTACAGTACAAATCTAATAAAGCTGGTGACACTTTACAAATGCAGCTATTGTGACTTCTGCATCTATCTGGGATGTCATTGTGTCCAAGTATAAAAACAGTCTCAGATTTGATATTCAATGATTTTCAGGGCTGGCCAGATAGCTTAGTGGGTTAGAATACCTGCTTATGCAGATGCAGAGACTGGTATTCGATCCCAGAGGCGTTGTGCCAGCCCTGCCCCAGGGGTGAGCTGAGATGGCCACTGAGACTGGGCATGGGGGTGAGCATCTATAATCCCAGCACTTGGGAGGCTGAAAACGGGAGCATCACCATTAGTCCAGTCTGTGTAGTGAGACCCTACAGACCTTGTAACAAACACATAAAATAATACTAATTTTAATAGTTTATTTTGTTTTTTAAAGAGAGTACTACAATACTAAAAATGAACTTAGAAATGATACAAAATTCACTAAACAAACTGGTAATAATTCAACTGGGTTGTTAAATTGCATGTTGTTGTCTTCAAATTGATTTTTTAGATTATCAGCTATAAGCCTGCAAAACTGGTCAAAAAATTATTAAAATTTTCTTTCTCCTAAGAAGGAGAAAGAAAAATATTTAAGTATTAACTGCTCCATTCAACAAACCAGAGGAGATCATCAGTACAATTATCCAAACTACCGTGTGTGTGTGTGTGTGTGTGTGTGTGTGTGTGTGTATCTTTGTGTGTGTGTGTATTTCCTTTTCCCTTCTTTCTTTCTCTTCTCTTTTCCCTCATCACAGTTGTCCCTTCCCTTTGAAGAGTTACTTTCCCCTCTCACAATGTCTTACTTACTCTTCTCTTCTTGCTTGGACAAAATCCCCAACACCCAAAATTGAGGAAGGATAGGTTTATTAAGCTCAGAGTTAGTGGAGGTTTCGGTCCATATTCAGCTGGCTACAAGGCAGGGGCACATATCACAGAGAAGCCATATGGCAGCAGCAAAGAGCAAAGAGCCAAAGGAGGGACAGCAGCTGTAGCTGCTACTAGCCTCCTTGTGGTCCTTACATTGCAATATAATTACCTGCCCCAGGGCGGGTGCAGTACCCGTACCCACAATAATCAATCATAAACTCCTGAAGCCTCCCCATGACTTCATGAGGCTTTGGGAAGTAATCCACAAACCACAACACACAGCATCTACTGTAACTTTTATATCCTATTTACTCTTTCAGGTTTTTACAGTAAGGAGACAATATGATGTTTACACATGCAGGTCTGATTTATTCCACCTGTGAATATGACCTCTAGTTGCATCCACTTACATGTAAAAGCTTTGATCTCTCTTGCAATCTATCTTTTTACTAAGTAATACTCTATTAGGGCTTGAGATTTAGGTCCACAACATAGGACCTACCTGGCAAACATGGAGTCCTGAGTTCAATTCTCAGTACCAAAAAAAAAAAAAAAAAAAAACCTTCACTTTATAATAATGCATCTTTTCAGTCGTTCCTCAATTGTTAGGCATTAGTTTGTTTCCAAGACTTATCTATGACAAATCTCAGTGTTACAGTGCTGTAAAAATAGATGCATACATATCATTGGGGTGTGTTGCTTTCAGTTCTTCTGGAAAAAAATAAAACTCAGAAGAGGAATAGCTGGGTTGAATTGGACCCCTTATCCTAATTTTTGAGGCATCTCACCACTGGCTTACTTAGTGCTTGTACCAGTCTGCACTTCCACAAATAGTGGAGAAGGCTTCCATTTTTTGTACACCCTCTCCAGCATTTATCATTGGTTGATTTCTTGATGATACCCATTCTTTCTGGGGTGGGATGGAATCTTTCATCTTGCTATATGACAACAGCTGACCGTGTCTATCACCATGTACTAAAGTACACTATAGAATTTAAATCTCTTGCCTCTGTGGCTCCATAATCTCCTTGTTCAGAAAATTTGGAACTCAACTGAGTTTCATGATGTTACCGTACAGGTTCTCCTGTGTCCTGAGTCTTCTCTGACCTTGAAAGGTTAGAGCCAAAATGTTGGCTGGCCTTGTGGCTCTTCTATTTCTCCAACTCTGTTTTGTGAACTTAGGTTGTTAACCATCCAGAAGAAAAGCTGCTTAGTATCCTGCAGCATATGCCATTCATTTTGCCTTATCTGACTCAATTTATTTTAGTTGTTGTTGTACGTTTCCTTTTGTATTTCTGCTTTTCACTTGTTATACTAGGGAGACTATCCGATATTTACACATGTGTGTCTGGTTTATTTCACTTATGAGTATATGTTCAAGTGGCATCCACTTCAGTATAAATGCTTCAAACTTATCATTCTTAATAGCTGAGTAATACTCCATTATATAGAAATACCACATCGTTTTCAACCATTCCTCATGTGATGGACATCTTGGTTGCTACCAAGATTTTGCTATCACAAATTGTGCTGCTGGAAAAGTGTTTATGAATACAACCCAAATTGCACAGAAAATATTTCAATCACTTAACAACTAGAATCTCATCATTTTGTTGTTGTTGTTGAGTCTCATCATTTGTTAAAAGCTTCTGCACAGCAAAAGAAATCACTAATAGAATAAAAAGAACACCCACAAATTGAGAAAAGAAAATAGCAGACTTTCCCTTTGACAAAGGACTTCTATCTCAAATGTAGAATTTTTAAAAATCATACCCCCAAAATTTAAAGACCCAATCAAAAAATGGACATCTGAAATGAAGACACACTTCTCACATGAAGAAACACAAATGCCAAATAAATATGTGAAAAAATAAAGATGAAATGACAAGTTGTTTGAGAAACGCAACTTGAGGGGCTAGGGAGATAGCTCAGTAACATAAGCCCTGGCTTGGTAAGCTCAGTGTCCTCAGTTCAATCCCTGGAGGGGAGGGGTGAGAAGATATAGTTCTGAGAAATGAAAATTGATGAAATGTTTTACTTCCAGATTTTAGAAAATATACATTGACAAATCTGTATAATTAGAGGTATTATAAATGTCATAAAAATATTATTAGCATTTTTATGTATATCTGCTAAATATTCATTGAAGCCATCTTATTTATCATATCCAACTTTAGAAAATCAATCTCTCTTGGTTAAATAGGCTTAGTACTGGTAAATCTATCTCCATGTATAAATAATTATCACTATTTTACTATTATATGGTTCCAAAACATAAAATATATTTTTTTATCTCATTAGTATTTGTTTTTTGAAACAACATAATTAGGACAAAAACACATAGGGCTGGTTTTCTCCTGGGTGCCTTTATGCACCATTCGGATGAACGTTAAGGACTTCACTTTCCTTCAGGTCCAGATGCATCTTCCATCAAAAAGAGTGTGTTCGAGTCCCCAAATCCTAGCCAAGGATAATAAAATACTTCTTAACAATGCCATCATGTTTTTCTCTTGTCATTGACATTGTAATCCTGGAACAGGGCACTCCTTCTGCAGTATTTACTCATAAAGCAGGGGCAGCAGATTCCAGCATCCTGAGGTGGAGACTACATACAAAGCACAAGACCCTGGACATCCTAGTCACAAACTAAGTCCTGCATAAACACAACAGATCACTTCCAGCCAATTCTGAGCTTAAACAACATGAAAACACAATTCCTCTTTCTATTGTAGGCATCTCACCAAGATTCAGATAACTTATTTCCATAAAACCCATCTGAGAGAAGTCTTTTGGACTGAAGTTGGTCCATAGTCCATCAGCCCCAAGGAAATCCATGGCATTAGGTTCCTGCTCAATACTCAATATTTTGTTTCTATAATCTGTGAATTTTTTTCTTTAACACACTCTGACCCCTAAAATTTGCTCACTGTGGAAATGCTGTTATCTGTGCCTGAAGGGTTTTTTTCTGGACCTTTATGCTTAAGTTTGTAGAGAGCAAGCAAAATTATCAACAAACAATGTTCCTCAAATTTACCAGTAATGGATAAATTTGGCAATTTTAAATAACTCCGTTTTCCTTCCTCATGTCCTAGTAGCTCTGAGCACATTTTATGCGGTCTCCCAGATTTCAACAGCAGGACTTTGTTCCAACTGCCTGGGGCAGTAATGGACGCTGTTATGTACGCTTTATTTCATTGCTGCTTCCCTGACTCCTGTCCTACATTCCTGTGATTGATGCCCTTCCCAAATAAACTATTCACACTGAAACCTTCATCTCAGGGTCTGCTTTGAGAACAATACTAAGCAAAATCATTACTGTTTCACAAGGTTTCCTGAAGGGTGAAAAAGAAGTTCAACCTGCACTAGCCTGTTTGAATTTAGCTCCTTGTCTTTTGGTAGCTGAGAACAGTAATTTTAAAATATATATATATATAGTCTGAGTATAATTAGTAATATTTAGAGTAATATGAAGGCATCGGGAAATCTAATTCCAAATAGAAGAACAGAAAATTATTCTAAATCTTTAGAAACTTCCAGTTTGCCTTATGAAATGGGAAATATAATTTATTTTTTTAGCATTTGTGTTTGAGAAGAAAGCAAAGAAAAAAAAAAGTAGTTGCCGTACAATTACAAGAATAAAAGGACTCCGCAGCTTTGTGTGGCAGAAAAGGCTCTTTCTGGACCAGAGTTAAATCCCAATTTTGACTTTGAGAGACAGAAAATTGGTACAGCTTTCAAAGCACCACCCTGCAGCTCTTCTACTTTCTCTGGGTCACAACTGTTTTAAACATGTTCACAGAAAGGGATTACAGTCTACCAATGTTTATTTTTCTAGCATCTTATATTCTTTATTCTCTTTGAAGAGTACATGTTGAGCATAAGCAAGTTACATTGAAATGGTTTCTATAGAAAGCCTGTAGTTGCAAATTGTATCGCAAACCCATCAGGTTCTTGATCATTAAAGTTAAATAACAAGTGAGATTTGCCTGGCTAAATTTGAAGCCAATCAACAACTAATGAGTGAATGGATTTCAGATTTAGAATAAGATAGATTTAAAGTAAAATATATTTTATTTTTTATGTAGTTAGTAAGGGTCTACAGGGCCTCACTACACAGATCTGACTCATAGCAATTCTCCTGTTTTCAGCCTCGGAAGCACTGGGATTACAGGCACATGCCACTATGCCCAGTCTTAATCACTGTCTCAGTGCACCCTAGGGTTGGGCCCACACTGCAAGCCAGGAATTGAATCTCCGGCCCCAGCATCTGCCTAAGCATGTGCTTTTATCTGCTGAATTCTCTGGCCATCCCTAAAATAAAATATAAATATTAATCATGCTGCAGACCAGAACATTGATTTATGAAACAATATGAGGTTTACACAGTTTCAAAAATCACACTGTAAAAATCAATACAGAGATGATTTTACCAGATCTCATTTTAGTTGGATTTAATGGGTTAGTAGAGGTAATTATGTTGTGTTGAAAATAATTAAATAGTTCAAATATAAGTCGTTTTGCATATATATAAAATGAATGCATATTTTCAAATCATTGTTAAATTCATTATTGCTTTATGTATAAAGCATAAACTTT
>PVKA01044989.1:0-15823 GCA_004027165.1 Ctenomys sociabilis
AAATATTTCTCTAAAATTCTCTCTGCACATTGTATCTTTCATATTTCAGTATTTGTCTACAATTTTTAATATGCTATACAATTATTGATTTTCAATAAAGTTAATGAGAAAAAAGAATACAAAAAAAGACATATCTAGTAAATGACTGTTGTACAAATACAAAGAAATCTCAAAATTCAACAATTAGAAAACAGCACCTGTAAGCAATGGGCTAACAGCCTTCATGACTTTTTGCCCGAGAAGATGGGTAGATGGAAAGCACGTAAGCATACAGGAAGACGTTCCATGTCCTGAGTCTGAAGAAGCTGCAAATTAGATCGACACTGAGACACCAGCACACAACACTAGAGTGGCTGCAGTGCAAAAAATGGACAAGACCAAAGCCTGGTGAGGGTGTGGAGTGATGAGAACTCCTATTCATTATTGCTGGGAATTCAAAGTTGTACGCTCAACTGGAAGATGGTCTGGCAGTTTCTTATAGTAAAAAGAAAAAAAAAAGAAAGAAAAGAAAAACACTATAAATATACTATCCAATATAGGCTGCCAGGTACTTAGCAAAAGAAGATGCACACCTATATTCTTATAAAAATCTTCACACACCATTTTAAGCAGTTTTGTTTACAATTGCCAAAACTCAGAAGCAAAGAAGGTGTACTTCCATGGCTGAATGGATAAGCCATGGCACATTGAGAACAGGAGTATCATTCAGTGCTAAGAGAAACAAGCTACCAAGGCACGAAAGGACACAAAAGCTGATGTGTGTGTTACCAAGTGAAAGAAGCCAGTCTGGAGATACTGCGCTGTATTTGACAATGAAGAGGCAGAACTATGAATTTGGAAAGTTCTCTTGAGGCACAAATGAATAAGCTCTTCCTTCAATTAAGATGAAGCAATGGTATAATAGAGGGGAGTAAGTGAACAGGTCAAGAATGTATAGTTGTTGGAAAAAAAAAAAAAGAATGTATAGCTTGTTGGTACTGGAACCAATGTCTTGGCTTCTAGCCCAACAAATTTCTGAAAAGTCCCTCTGTTTGAAAGGAACCTTTGCTTAGACTTTTTGGCATCTTGATTTTCATGCCTTATGTGTTAGTCAATGCTAATAAAAAAATCCCATCCTAGTCTCAATTTTCCCCTCCATTCCCTTATGTTTTGCTTAGTGATTGTGTGTATCAGAATCACCAGGGGGCCATGTTGGTAATACAGGCTTCTGATCCTACCCATAGAAAGTCAAAATATTGTCTAAATAGTGCTTATGATGTCACTGGTTCATGGGCAAACTGAGAAATGTTCTTCTAGCTTCCTGGTTGTTATGGATTCCCACGTTCCTTATATTGGGATCCTCAAAAGACTGCCCCTGAGAAAGCCTCATTTCAGAAACGTGCTCATTCCATTATTTCCATATTCCTTCCATGTGTCAATGCCCGCCAGCCCTCACTGCTCTTCCAAGGTGGGTTATTCTCTTTTTGAGTCTTCTAGCCTTGAAGTTCTTGAAAAAACAGGATTGAAATCTTTGATTTCCCATTTTCCAAAGAGTGCTAGGAGTAACTTCTCATTGATGAGTGAAGAATGAGTAACTGGCTCACTTAATGAATGAATAAATGTATGCTGGGATGAGCCTGTGTCGAAGATGCAAAGGAACAAAGACCCTTAGTATTCCTTCTCCATTTTATTTTATTTTATTTTTTTCCCACCCTCCCTTCTTTATTTTGAAGATAATAAAAACAAGAGCTGGGGAGATGGCTCAGTGGAATAAGCACTTCCCTGGCAAGCACAAGGGCCTGAGTTCAATCCCCGGTTCTGAAAAAACAAAAAAAGATAATAAAAATAATACAAAATTTCAAAACAAGATAACAGGAAACTACAAATGGTTATTATATTGCATATTGTTTTCTTCAAAGCAGTTGCTCAGATTATAAGACACAGGCATGCAAAATTGATCAAACAATGTAAGCACTAACCGTTCCTTTAAATGAAGTAATAGAAACTACTAGGAGAATTATCTCAGCTGTCATATATGTCTTCCTTCTTTCCTCCTTTCCCACTTCCCAATTGTTCTTGCGTTTTGAGCAGTTTCTTTCTCTTTCACAATGCCTATTGTGCCTTTTGGACCTTATTTACTCTTTCAGCTTCTGGTTCAAGGGAGACAATATGATGTTTGCACATGTGAGTCTGATTTATTTCATGTGTGAGTATGACCTTTAGGGTCAACTTTTTACTTATAAAAGCCTCAAGTTTTTCTTTCTTTACAGGTGAGTAGCACCCCATTGTAGAAAAATAGCACATTTTAAAAATCTATTTCTTGGTTGATGGGCATTTCCAAGATTGAGCTATTATAAATTTGCTGCTATAAACATAGGTGCACATATATTGCTGTGGCATGATGTTTTTAATTATTCTGGGAAAATACCCAGAAAGGGGATAACTGGGCTGAATGGGACCTCTAATCCTAATTTTTGAGGAAACTCCATACTAATTTCCACAGTTGTTGTACCAGTTTGCATTTCCATCAACAGTGCAGAAGGGCTCCTCTATCCCCACAGCCCTACCAGCAATTTTTTTTTTTTTTTTTTTTTTTTTTTTTTTTTTTTTGTATTTTAGGGAAGGGTTGCAGGGTGTTCAGGGTCTCACTACTAGATCAGACTCATAGTGATCTGCTTGTTTACAGCCTCCCGAGAGCTGGGATTACAGGCAGGTACATACCACCACACCCCATCTCAATTGGTGTCTCAGCACTCCCAGGGGGCAGGGCCAGCCTGGCAGGCCTGGGGACTAAATCCCCCGGCCCCTGCGCCTCCTCGCAGGTACTTTAATCTGCTGAGCTATTTGGTCAGCCTAACCCACCAGCAGTTTTTATTGGTTTATTTCTTGATGACAGCCATTATTTCTGAGGTGAGATGAAACCTCAGTGTTGTTTTAATTTCATTTTTTATGTATGTATTTGCCATTTGTATTTCCTAATCTGAGATGTGTGTATTCATCTCAGATATTTATTTTTTGATTGGGTCTTTGGATTTGGGGGCCCAATTTGTTTTTAAAAAATTATATGTTTTAGATAGAAGTCCTTTGAGAGACAGTTGGCTAAAATATTTTCATAGTTTGTGTCTTTTCATTCCATTAGTGATTTCTTTCAACATGCAAAAATATTTTAATGAGATGATATTCTAGCTGTTGATTTCTTTGAAGCATTATGTACAGTTTGGTTTTTGTTTAAGAACTCTGTCTACCTCTGTATCTTCAAGATTTCTACCTACTTTCTCTTTCAGTAGATTTAATATTTCTGTTGTGATATTCGGACCTTTGATCCATTTTGATTTTAGCTCAGTGTATGGTTATAGACATGGGTGTAGTTTTAGTCTTTGGCATGTGGAAAGCCAGTTTGTCTAGCACCATTTATTAAAAGGGCTATCTTTCCTCCAGTGAATGTGTTTGTCCCCTCTGTCAAAGATAAAGTGGCTGAGTATGGTTGTAGTTGTGCCTGCCTTTTGTAATCTGTTCCACTGATTCTCAGGTCTGTTTTATTTATTCATTTATTTTTGCCAGCACCATGATGATTTTATTACAGTAGTTTTGTAGTATAATTTCAAGTCAAGGAAATGTGATGTTTCTATATTTGTCTTTGTTGTCCAGGATTACCTTTGCTATTCTAGGGCTCTCTGGTTCCAAATGAACTTTTGGAATGTTTTCTCTAGCCCTGTTAGGCATGCTGATAGTATTTTGATTGGTATTACATTAAATCTATATAACACCACTTAGGGAGCCATTATCAGATGTCTGTACATCCTGTGTAGCTAAGTAGGTAGTGTGGTGTCAGAAGAGGTGAAGAAACTGTCTTTGCCTGTGTTGAATCCCAGGGGATGTGAAGAAGAAAGAAGAAGGAGGAGGAGGAGAAGGAGGAGGAGGAGGAGGAAGAAGAAGAAAAGAAGAAGAAGAGAAGAAGAAGAAGAAGAAGAAGAAGAAGAAGAAGAAGAAGAAGAAGAAGAAGAAGAAGAAGAAGAAGAAGAAGAAGAAGAAGAAGAAAAACCTTAATGTTGGTTCTTCCTATCCATGAGCAAGGAATGTTTTTCCATTTTCTGAAATCCTCTTTGATCTCTTTTTTTCAGAGTACTGTATTCTTCAATGTATAGATCTTTTACTTCCTTTGTTATATTGATTTCTAAATATTTCATATTTTTGGATGCTGCTGTGAATAATGTGATTTCTCTAATTTCTCAGTAAGTTTGTTGTTTGCATACAGGAATATTATTGATTTTTGAGAACAAAGACATAATTGTTAGATTTTTTTCAGTACATTTGTTTGCTCCTTTCTCTTTTGCATTTGGTTGCTTTGCCTCAGGTCTTGTGACTTTGGATCCTGGGGGCCAGAAGCAGTTTAGAAGCACTTTAGGGTATCATCAACAAGCACATGGTGCACTTATCAATGGTTTAGAATCCTTTACCACACAAAACCTTGAAGGATGCATTCGATTTCCTCTGCCTTGAGTGGAGTGAGTCTTGGTTTAAATCCTGCATGATGCTGGCATCTGGCAATATAAAAACCATAACTTTGATGATTTGACTTCAGTGGGATTGGTTCTTTTCTAGGTATCACGGAAAGAAAGATACCAAAAGGCTGAGCTAGCATGTGGCAAAACATCTTTTCTAATGCTTCAAACTCTCTAGAGGACATATTGTTTTAATTTTTGAGGGGAGGTTAGGGATTGAACCCAGACCTCCAGTATCCAAGCACATCCTCTTAGTACTGAGCTCCACTGCTCTTAGTCTTGGTTTAAAATATTAAATATCCCACTGCTATAAGCAACTTACCTTATTTCCATATTTCTATTGCACTAGTACTTCCACAGCCATTACCATCCTCTCACCCCCCCCACTTCTCATGACTTCCATTACTGTCTCTGTAACCTTCTTCCTCATCCATCTCCTCCTTCAAATCCCACTCCCTCCCCTCCTTCTGCAGCTGATCCTCCTCCCTTGCTGCATTTTTTTCTGTTAATTGTCATTTTCTGACCTATGCCATCTATGTCATTTTCTGACTTAGGGAGCCATTATAAGATGTCTGTACATCCTGTGTAGCTAAGTAGGTGGTGTGGTGTCAGAAGAGGTAAGGAAACTGCCTCTGCCCGTGCTGAATCCCAGGGGATGTGAAGGACCACAGGGAGGAGACTGAAGTGAGCTGGTTTCCTGAGGTGGAAGGAGAGGGGGCAGGGAGGCTTTGTGGCTCTTCCAGAGCCCTCAGCCTGGTGCAGATTGCTCTGCCTTCCAACTGCAGCCACCATAGCCTTTGCAGGTGTTGGGGACCCACATGGGGATTTGGGGGACTTTCTCATCTGGAGGGCAGAGGAAAGTGTTGCTGTAGTAGCCTCAATCACAAAGCATCCCCTGGATTCTCAGTGAGAAGGTTTCTGTTACAGAGTCCCGGCTTCTGCAGTGTGACATGGGGTTGGTGGTAATCAGATCAGGGTCTAGAACTTCATAAAACTCAGTAAATACTGTCTAGGAGTGAAATGGATCTAAAAATTCTTGGGCTGATTCTTAGTCACACCTCTGGGGACATAAGTGGTGTACAGTGAGGCCCAGATGCCAGTGTGTGGTGGGGCAGGGGAAATTCTGACTTAGAAACACAGTCTCAGGGTGGGCTTGGGGACATCATGGTACATCCTACTCCACAACACCAATGTGGGATCACTGGACACCCTGCAGGCAGTAGCTGCTAGCGGAATTCAGCCTTTGCACAGTCAGGGGTGACATGGTTCACTGCACACTTCTTCCTTTAGAGAGCAAGGGGGAGCCAGTCTCTGGAAACAGAGATACCAGTGAGGGTTAGGGAGCTGAATTCCAGGGAAAATGCTTTGCTTTGTGGCCTGGGAGTAGGGCCCCAGCTCTGGGCATGGGCAAGGAGAGACATTGCTGGCAGCTGAGACCTGGGACTGCTGCATCCTAGTCAGCAGATGGGTGGCTTCTTCCTGTCCTCTGAGGGAGACACTGGCTCTTCTGAAGGCTGTACTCAGGGGAAGGGCTGCTCAGTGGACTGTGTAGGACACATCTGTGTAGGACACTCAGGTGTTCAGAGGTGGAAGAACTCGTACCTCCTGCCCTGACACCCTGCTGGAGGTTGGTCAGACAACACTGGTCACCTTGGCTGGGGACCCTGACAGTATCAGAATCACTTGGGACCTGGTGACAGGAACAACAAGGCTGAGCCCTGGCTTGTGTGGAGCACAGACTGCACCCAGTTGTCTGGCCTCAGAAGCACCTGCTACTGCTTTACAGAGGACTTCATGGTAGTCATGGGGTGCTGGCCAAGCTTCAGGTGGGGTAAGCAGGTCAGCTCTGTCTCTACTGAGTGTCTGCAGGCATGGCCCTGTGTATATGCTTCCAGGGCTCCTGTCCTTTTCTAGGGGACAGAACTTAATACCCCCAGAGGACCTAGAAGGAGATGGACGTCTGTGGGTGGTTTGGCTGTCCTTGCTGGTTGGTCTTTTCCTGCCCCTAAGCATGTGATGAAAGGTCCCTTCAGTCTTGCCACCATGCCTGACTCTGTGTCCACCCCATTATTGCTGGAAATGATGAAGTCATCTTCAACTGGGACACATCAGAACCTATGGGATTATTGAGAGACAGAGTCTTGGCGTCTGCAGACTTAATATTTTCACTTTCAGGATTTTTTTGCTTTCCAGCCAGTGACTACGTTAAAACAGAGCTTGCTGTTTTGCCATGGTACAAAACTGGTGTGAGTTAACAAGCCTCTTGACAGGCAGACGGACCAACCCAGCCACCACCCCGCTGCGTCTCAAGCCTGTTTTATTGTGCACTATGTACAGTTGGTTTTCTGAGGGAAGATCATCTTAGTTCTTTTTCTGTCATTACTGAGACAAAATAGCTGCAGCCCAAAATACCATTACAGGGAGAAAGGTATATTTAGCTCACAGTTTGTAGAGGTTTCAGTGCATAATCGACTGGCTCCAAGGTGGGGCAGAATATGGCAGTGGGGCAACTGCTCATGGTGACAGAAGCTGGCAAAAGCAACAAGGGGGCCTAAGAGCCTCTTTCTGCCCCCATGTCCTATCCAGACTTCTGGGATGGGGGCTGTGCCAAGCCAATTAGCGGACTGATTTAGTAACCAAGCCCCTTAAACCTAGCATCACACATTCTAGATCCAGCCACCTCTGCAAAAGCTCTATGATTGCACGAGGCTTTGCAGGGACATCTAAACGTGAACCATGACACAGATCAGGGCTTCGAGGATTCCTAAGAGTCTCACAACACAGGCCTTTACTGTATTCTCTCAATTTCTTCAGTAAGTATGGCAGGGTAAAATAAGATAGCCTTCTAATCCCAACCAGATGAAAGGGACATAGAAGTCCTAAGTGTATGACACTGTATGTCTTGAGGCACTTGCCACAGACCTGTACCATGAGTGTGAATGCCCTTGCGGGATTGTTCTTCTCCTTCTGGTGGTGATTTTGGCTGGAGTCCCAGATCTGAATTGCATTAAGTGCACATTATAGTGAGCTGGGCTATGGGGAGGATCCAGAGGGCAGGTTTACAAATCTGTGCAAAGCGATGGGCGCATTAGCAGGAGGCGGAGGGAGGGCCAGCCCCCGGGAGGGGCATCAGGACTGTTCTCTGTTATTAGCTCAGACATTGGCTTCAGAGAGTATCTCTTTCTTCCTCTTCCATGCTTCTGTTTCTGACATATAAACAAGATCTTGGAAAGTTTGAACTGATGAAATACCTTCAGGCAGAGCTTACTTTGCAGGCATAACTTGGATATGTTCTGTTTCCAGTGAGTGGTAGAGCACTGATTTGATTAGCTGAGAGTTAGAAAAGCTGAGACTCCCTTTTCTTCTGTCTCCCGAGTAGTAAGAACCATTTGTGATTTCTGGAAACTAAATTAGCCTTGCCTGGATGAGAGAGGTTTTCTTTTTGAATTTTGCTTTTGAACAAGTTCAGATTTAATCTGAGGAAGAATTTAAAGTATTCATTCATTTGAAAATACTGTATTATGTAAGTTAGGCATGATGGGAATAAAAACACATGAAGGCATGAAGCCATTATTAAAGCCCACCAGGGTTCTATAGACAATACCGCATGTATCCAATGATTTATAATGGAAAACAAAAATATTTGGACAAATTAATGAGCTGTCTTTCAAAAAAGATACTTGACCTCCTATAGAAAACTCAGCTGTCATATTTCTCCTTTTCCTTCCACTCCTTGGTCTCCCTCACTGGTGCTTGAGGTGGAGCAAGATGGAATAGCAGCTCGGCTTCTCTGTAGGGGCTTCTTCTAAATTAGGGATTTTGTCTTTGCTTTTGCTCCTGGTGTAAGCCATTCCTATATTCTATTTCATCCATCCACTTCCCACTCACTTGTTTTGGTTTTTATTTTTCATCTTCACTGTGAGGATGAAGTGAGCAGAGAAGAAAAATTGGGACAGAGAAAGCATTTTCAGCAGTAGCTGAGAGAGAGATCAAAAAGGCAAATCTCCAGGGCGGGGCTGGGGCTACCCAACTGGAGAGGCAGGATGGAGATCTGTCAGCTGAGCCACGGAGTGAGGAGGAGGCAAGGCCAGGTGGCAGACACCGGCAGGGATGGCATGGAGGCAAAAAGGCTTGGGAAGGAAAGAGATGTGCAGAGGGAGTGTGATAACAGCCAGGCAGGGCAGGGGCTCTGCTCTACCTGTGGCCTTACATTACCAGCTTTCTCCACCGAGCTCATTTCCCTTTCTATTTTGGTAGAACCATTGCCTCTATTTCTAGAACATCTGTTTGACCTAGAGGTGACCTCCTGTGTGCCCCGTGAACTTCTGCTTTCCCTCATGATGGCCCTCAGCACACAGATAGTCACAGGTCCCATTACCCGCTCACAAGCCTTCCAAAGCAAGGGGCCCATCCATCGTGTTCGCCATGCTGTTCCAAGTACAATGCTCAACTCAGGCTATGTGCTCATGAATATCTGATGAGCACTGTCAAATAAATGTCAGCCCCTGATGGATGTTGCTGGAAAAGGAAATGCATCAGCC
Source organism: Ctenomys sociabilis (assembly GCA_004027165.1). Lineage (NCBI taxonomy): Eukaryota > Metazoa > Chordata > Mammalia > Rodentia > Ctenomyidae > Ctenomys > Ctenomys sociabilis. The sequence continues at coordinate 9,023 of PVKA01044989.1, forward strand.
CTTTCTCCCAGAAAATAAATTCCTATCAAAAGATGTGTGCCCTGTAATGTTTCATATATCACTGAGCGAGGCCAGCCAGCCTGTCCATTCTTATTTCCTCCCTAACCTGGTGGCTGGTGCCACCCCCAGGCACATGTGCATAGCCTTTCAAGATGCTCTTAGTTGGATTGCTCCTTCCAAGTTCGCCATCTGGGACCTTCACACAGATAACATTCTTTAGACATTCGTCAAACTGGCTGCATCAAGTGGCTCTGTTCCAGCACAAGACTTCCTGTCACCAGTCCTGGTGACTTCTCACCAGTGTCTGATAAATAAACAAGTGTACCTACAATGACACATGCTTCCCCTCTCCAGTGACCTCAACCCCAGGACTAGGAAATTGTAACTCAGCCTCAGGAAGAAAACACTGTTAGTGTCACCAACAGAAACCAAGGAACCTCCTGGGCTGGCCCTAGGGATATTAATAAATCCATTAGATTGGCTTATTTGCACCACCAGCTCTCTTTTCTTTAGGGAATGTGAATGTTCAAGTGCTTTAAAGTGAAGATAAAACGACCCATGATTCATGTCCCTGTCTTTCTGAAGAGTTTCCTTGTATAAGCTCCAACAACCTCTGCAGTTACTTGAAGGTTAAAACTATTTTCCCCCAAAAGGAGAAAAATCATTTCACTTTTCTATTCATTGCTTTTCTCCTCTAACACCTGAAAAGAGAGGTGATTTTTTCCCCCTTTTCATTCTTAATAAGAGAATCTCTTCCTTACTCTCACTTGTCTGCCAAGTGGAGCATTAATAAAAGCAGAGTATAATTCTTCAGCTAATCCTTCAAGAACACTTTTGAATTGTTTTATTCTCTTTGTTTGTATTTATTGGCCATTAGGTTAGCCAATTTGGGGTCTCAACAGTTCAGGTCCTAGGTGAGCAGCATGTTGAGCTCATTATGCAAAGCTCACTCACCAGAGAACAGGCCTTGGATTGTCTGGTCTCTGCATAGAGAGATTTTGAAATGCTTCAGTTCCCTTTTCTTCACTAGCCTCCTACATCTAGGGAGTGGTGAGTACTGGTTGGCATCTGGTCTGGTGGAATCAGGGCAAAATCATACAGAACTTTGAGTACCTCTAGGAGGCCTGAGAGGGACTCAGATTCTATAACCAGGAAGCAGGTAAAGTGCAGGAAGTCGGGTGTTATGGTTTACAGCAGACTTCCGGAGCCCTGCAGGGCTTGGGAATGAAGGAGTGTTTTATCTGCCACTTCCCGGCAGAACTGAGGGCAAATGGCCATGTTCTCCAAGTTGTATCCCTGCTTTGTTGGTAGAGGTGTGGGACGGAAGGGACAAGTGGCTCAGACATCCACTGCAAGTTGAAGAAAATTCCAGCCAGTGGAACCACGTCCAGGAAGAGGTCTTTTCAAGTAAGCAGTTTTCTGTGAAGATTTGTTTTTGACCCAGATCAATGCCCTGGACAATTTCATTCATTTTTGGAACCTTTCTTCCAAAAGGTACTTCGTTGCCTGATGGAGAATTTTCATACCAATGTGTGTCACTACTCTCTCAGATCTTTCCTGAGAGGACACAATGTAGAAAAACCATTAGGAAGCATTTCATGCCTGTAGGTCCTTCACCCTCAAAACAACTCTCGGAAGCCAGGGGAGGAGGCTGTGGTGACTGCTGCTGCAGAACATACGCCTGAGCTGATCAAGTTATATATAAAAAAGTCAAATGCAGCCCACAATTTTGGAGCCTTCAGTCTATAAGCACTTGGTCCTATTGCTTTGGGCTGCACTTGTGTGTGGTGAGAACATGCGGTTGAACAAGACTGTCCATCTCACGGACAGGAGGTGGAAGAGCGGAAGGGAGGGGCTGCTGTCCATTTGCTTTGTGGGCGCAGGTCTCTCCTTGGACTCCACCTCTTGAGGGCCTTCACCGCCTCCTAAGATGGTCTTGGGCTGGAACTCCTCCCTTTACAATGGGCCTTTGGGGAGCTGCTAAGATCCCAACTGCTCTGGGTCCTGGTCTGGATTTCCCTTCCTTTTCTTTCCCCATTTTAGGAGAAAAAGTGAAATCCACACATGCACAGCAGGGGCTGGGGATGGCAGCTTTGGGTTGCTGCCTCCATTTGATGTTGTTTTTCTTCCCAATACTAGGACCGTCTGCGCCCAAGAAGCTAACTTGTGATTTTCTTTGGTTTAAATAATTTTCATGGATTCCTTTTCTATTTGTCATTAAAAAATGTAAAATGGAGCCCCTTCAGAAAGCTATGAATGAATTTACAGTAAAATGTTACCCATTCTAAGCTCCCCAAGCCCCTATGGTCCTAGAGACTCACACACTCTCTTTGATGTTCTTCCAGAAATATTTTACTTGTAAGTGTATAAATGTGAGTGTGTGCACATACTCTCATGCTGAAAATTTCAGAGTTGTTTTTACAACATAGAATAAAAAACATTTAGAATTACATTGAATGAATTCTATAATTTCGAATGTTGGGTTGCTATGGGTCGTGACAACAAACTGTGCCTCCAATTTTCATAGAAGCAGGATTATTTCTTTTTTAAAAATTTTATTTATTTGGCACACTGTCTTGCTATGCAGCTTGGACTAGTAGTGATCTTCTTGTCTCAGACTCACCAGTGTTGGGATTACAAGTGTCCTCCACCATACCCAGTTTCGGGGCCGGCATGGCATGCAGTACTGGGGACTAAACGCATGTCCTTGTGCTTGCCAGGCAAGTGCTTAGACTGCTGAGCTATCTCCCAGCCCTGCGATAATTTCTTTTTTCAGATAGTCTAGACATGAAAATATTTTATATTCATGTGTATCATATATATCATTTGGCTTTTATATAAATATTAGCATATTATATAAATTAATTCCTTTTTTGGCTTTTTATCAGTAGAGTGTCAATATACAAAAATAAATCTCTCATTCTCTTTTAATTGTTGTTACAAAGAAAACCATCTTATCACTAGTTCCTAATTGTTGAACAATGTGGAAAATTTCCAGTCTTTTGTTATTATAATGTCACAATAAAATTTCCTATACACATTGCCCACATAAATAAACACACACACAAATTTATTTATAAAATAAATTTGTAGAGATGGAATTACTCTGTCAGAGGATATAAATATTTTAAATATAAAACAGACTGACAAATTTCACTCCTTAACATATATTATGATGTTCCAGTTACATAATAGTGTTTTCTTAGCAACATGGTTTATAGCTAACTTTTTTATTGTTTTCAACCTGAACAATTAAAAATTGTACTTATCTCTTTGTTGCTTAGATTTTCAGTTATTTAATTTCCTGTGTTGTAAAGTCACTTATGTTTTTTCTCCATGGGATAATTTTTATGACCTTTGTCCATTTTTCTATGAATTATTGGTCTTTTTTCTCGTTAATAAGAGCTCTGTATATTGAGGAAGTGGGACAAAGATCTATGGTATCTAAAGCCCTAAGTTTTCTTCTAAGAATCAATGAATTGTTCCTTTCTCTGATTCCTTTTCTCTCCCTTATTATTTCCTTCTATGTTTATTGTATCTTATTTATCTGAAAAGGAAGAGTCTTGGAAGGAATATACTTTTGAATGGCCAATACATAAACACAGTAAGACCTTGGACTGTGAGAAACTGGTTTCACCAGGACTCTGTGAGACAAGCAAACATTTCTAACACATTGGCAAATGGACCAAGTTTTGCAGTGCAGTAGTACAGGAAGTGGGATGTTATGTGACCACAGCTGAGCCAGTGGTTCTCCCCTCCCTCTCCGTGGGGTCGTGGGTGATCGTCTCTCAACAGTAAGCAGTTATGGAGGATATCTTGTCTGGAGAAAAGGAGGAGGAGCAAAAGGCAAAAGAATCCCTCACTTCAGAGGAAGGAAATGTGGAAAACAGTGTGAAGTCTTGGAGCAAACAGCCATCCCAATAAGGCTGTAGCAGTGCAAGCAATGAATGTGGTCAATGACAGTGCAATGTCACATCTCTGTGAAATCCTCAGAGACAAAGCCAAGTGCAGTTGGGCAGGTTTGCTGTTAAAGCTTCATAAAAAGAAAAAGAACCCATTGAGCTGATAGGTAGCAGGGACTCTGTCAGTGACAGTTAAAGTCGGCCTACATGACAACCCTCCTCTCTCTTATCTCCCTATGCCATCCATGAAGGTTTTCTAAAGTAATGCAGTTACTTTATTTTTTCTTATAGTTTGAATATTCTTTGTTTTATGTATTATATTACAACATTATAATCATTTTACATATATATTTTTGGATTGCAGAATGAATTATGCAAGTTTCCAGTTTCCATGATTTCCTATAGCTAAATTTGCTTTGATACATAAGAGTTTTATATTACAATCATGTTTCCAGAATGAACTATGATTGCAAACCAAGATTTTATTGTATTTTGCTAGATGTATATAAAAAAATCAGAAAGGCTTTTTACCTGGCCATTATTTGAACATCAAAAGATTGCTTTCCTTCTTGGTTGGTTGATAGGCACTTGGTAGCCTTGTACATTGTTTACTAATCATAAATTAATGTCTAATCTCAACAGAATTCTTAATTCATGTTTACATCTCCCTTATGTACTATTTTTCCTTTTAATTCTCTCTGTCTCCCAATATTCTCTTAAATAATGATCCTGGTTTGTCTGGTGCAAAAAGTGCTAGGTTCCTAACTCTTCCCTGGGTCCCTGGGGCAGGCTGCCCACATGGTGAGATCGTGATAGGGAAAGCCTTTGGGCCTCACTTGAGAATCGTCCCTTCCTCTTGTCTCTGAGTCCTTAGGCATGTCCTCCCACTGACCAGTTAGGACTCACAGTGCCTCTTCCCCTTGGTTCCTGTTAATAACCTACCTTTCCAAATCATCATAAAAAAATCAACTTTAGCTAACATGGTAATGATCTGTGGGTAGCAGCAGAAATTCCTGTAATTATGCATGAATTGATGTGTGATTTCCTAATGAGCATAAGTGAAGAAATCATCATTTTGTGATAAATGCTTTATATCTTAAAATGTCACCAACACGTATCTAATAAATTCAATCAAATCACTCTCATTTCTTTAACACGTGCAATTATTACTTAACATGCTGACTTTCTTCGCTGCTTTGCTGCTTTCAGTAATTGCAGAGTCTAAAAGTTCCTTTTCATAAACAAGGCCACCGAAACTCATTATGTTGGAGTTTTTTCTAATGCAATCACAAAAGGAGCTCATTTTGAAATGCATTTGCATGCTGTTCAGGCCAAGACCCCCTTTATCAGAAAATGTTGTATCCATTGTGTGAGTTTGCTAAATCAGGGACATTTGTCCCTGGAACAAGCCAGGCCATTCTCACACTGCACTTAGGCACCTAACCATGTCCAATCAGTTGAGAAAAAATATTTCAGTGATCAAAATATGGTTCGCCTTCACTGGAGATAAGAGGAGGCCCAGGGGCAAGCAGGCAGCCATGATAGAATCAGGGTGAAAGACAATAAGCCACTGTAGGGAAGGAATCAAAGGAAGGAATTGATTAAGAATTCAAATTTAGGATTGCTGCTGTGTGACCTTAAACCAACCACTTGGCCTCTTTAAGCCTCCGTTTACTTATCTGTGAAATGAAATTAATACCTATTCTTCTGTTTTTCTATTTTGAGACAAAGTCTCAATATTTAGCTCTGGCTGACTTTAACTCTACCTTCTTCTAGTCTCAGCCTCCAGAGTGCTGGAGTAACAGCTGTACACTGCTATGCCTGTTGATTAAATACAACAGCATGTATAGGAGCTCCAGGCACACTGCTTACCATATAATGGTATTCAACAAACTGTAGCTGGTCAAATAATTATTGGTAATTTGAAACATTGGTAAACATCAGCAGGAATAAAATTTACCACCCTGCCCCATACTTTGTTCTTGGTAGTCAGATGGTTCCTCTGTTTCACCTTCTAAGGCCCTGAGAAGTGGCAGGCATAGAAAATGGTTTTAGTCTTAGGATCCAAAAGCATTTCTTTTTGTTTATGTCTCTTCTTTTGGGGAGTGAACAAAGAACCCTGGGCCTGCTAGGTAAGTGCTCCATCTCTGGGTTAGGACCCTGTTCTCAAGGTCATTTCTTAGTGGGTTATACTGAGTATGTTGTCAAGTCCTAAGTAAGCCTACCATGTCAGATGTGTTAGAATTTGGGGTTGGTCAGTGAAAGCCCAAACTGATTTTGAGACTCCTAGCTACCCAAAGTAGCCAGTGACTAAGCTCTGGAAGTGTTGTATGAGGAATCTGTACGGTACTAGTTTCCTCACAGCTTTGGCTGGAAGCTCTGTAGGCCTGCAGAGGCAGTTCCAACAGCCTTCCCTTCCCCCCATCCCCGGGATTTTTTTTTTTTCTTCCAGATTTAAAAAAAAATTATTTTATTGAAATACAAATATCAATGAGATAGTTTCAAGGCACCTTAACAGGATGGATTTGATAAATTAATACATTGCTGTTTTCATACTGTTTTGGTATCGTACAAGGTGCATACATGATATTATACCAACAGCCATGTTTTATGCCATGTGCCTCAGCCCCTCCCTCCTAGGTCACGGCTGCTGGGACAAGTGCCCCCCTTGACCAGGCACTGTCCTTAGGCTCATGGGCGGCCCGGAGAAATTAGGCTGGTCTGGTTATATTTCTTCACCAGAGCCATATTAGTGATTTTGTGCCTTTAAGTCATTGTTAGGGCTGGAGCCTGGGCAAGGCAGTTGACACTGGACTGAACTTAAGTGCTCCCGCTTAAGTCTCAGATGTCCTCCAAATTTCTCACGTGTTTGGAAGGCGAGGGGCCGAGCTTGTCACGG
>PVKA01044990.1:0-15804 GCA_004027165.1 Ctenomys sociabilis
CACCACCATCACCACCACCACCACCAGCACCACCATCACCACCACCACCACCACAATCACCACCACCACCACCACCATCATGATCATCATGATCACCATCAAAATCACCACCATCACTCTCATCATCACCACCATCCTCAAAGGGCATTTGGTCCTCTCATCCATAATGTTTTGATTGGAACTTTTTATATTGATTACAAATGAATCTGGATTTCTGTGTCCTGTCCTTCCACTTAAGTCCTTCAGGGTCCTCCAGATCAGGGTCTTCCATTTAGAATGGAGGGCTTTCCTTCCTTGCTTGGTGGTTAATGAGCCAACAAGCAGCCCAGATGTTTCATGGGGCCTTTGAGGGCCTCTTGCATGGGATCTACAGAGTTCCTCTTGCTAAATGTCTCTAGAATGTCTATTTCCTTGAGAAGTAAAATCAAGCAAAAGCAGTCATCCATAGCTTTTTTTTTTTGCGGAAGTGGGGCTTGAACTCAGTCCCTTGCACTTGCCAGGGAAGCGCTTATTCCACTGAGCCATCTCCCTGGCCCCCATCATAGCTTTCTAGCACTGTTGAGGACAGTCAGCAGGTTGAGGCCTCACACTCTGCACACGCTGTCTCCCAGCCATGGAGACAGAAGTGGAGGAGAGATGCATGCTGGGAGCCCTGTGACTCCAGCCTCCCAGGCTGAAATCAGGTTTAGGCAGGGCCACCTTCCTGGAGCCTCTAGAAAGAAATCCTCTTCAGAGTGCACACTGGTTGTTGTCACTTGCAGAACCCTGGGGACCTTGCAGGCTGGCAGATGACAGCTGGCCACTGCTTCCTCCTATTCTCCTGCAGCTCCTCAGAAATGGTAGGCTGTGTCCCCTCATTCCCACATCCCCTGGCTTCCCCTTCAGCTCTTTCCCTGCTACCCACCAGAAAGAGCATCCAGTCTCAGAGTGCCAGAGCAGGAGGCCCAGGGGAATGCAGGCTGGTCACTGCCCAGCACCTGTACACTTTGTCATCTCTGCAAGCTTCCCTCACCCCTGATGAAGCAGAGTCATGGCTTCCAGAGAATTCTGGCTTGGGCTTCTTTGGGGACCCAACACAATCTACCACACTGTCAGAGACTGGCAGGGAAAGAATCAAAGACTGAACAGAGCAAAAAGACTGCCCATCAGACAACCATGGGCTGGGCCCATGGGACCTCTTCTTGACCAGGAGCGACCACACGTGTCCCCTTTGACAGCAGTACCACTGGACCAGGGAGCCGCTCCCTGAAGCACAGGCCATTATCACCTGTGACCAGGAACACAGAGCCATGGGGAAAGCTCAGAGTTGGGGCTTTTGGCAGAAGCAGTGCTCTAATCCAGTTATGAACTTGTGACATGGAACAAGAGACTTTTCTGGTCTTGGAGCCCTTCACTGAAATCCCATCTTGCATGGAAGCTCCATGCACAGGGCTTGCTCCGGGGAGGCCCATCCTAAGGCTCTGGTGGCCCTGAGCAGCCCTCACCCTGGGTTAGTGGCCAGAGGCTAGGGGTGGGGGTGGGGTGCCCCAAGTCCCTCGTGGCCCCACAGCCACAGCCTGGCACTCTTGACTGAGCAGCCTCGGGGTGGAGGTGTCCCTGCCTGCCTCAGTCCTACATTTTGCATTTGGAGGATTCTTTGCCCCTCAAGGATGTGATCTGACGCTGAGTAAGAGTGTCCCCAGGATCCCTCTCCTCTAGATGAGACTTTTGTCCCTTTCTGAATCAGCCTCCAGGTTTTCCTTCCAGCTCCTGCAATGACAGTCACCCAGTGTGCAGAGTGTAGCCTCCCTGATAGATCTCTCTCGTGATGAGGTTTGATGGGGATCATTTGTGCGCGTGGAGCTGTCCCTGGGTGCCCTGCGTCAGCGACCTACATGAGGGTGAACACCTCCAAGGCCTCCTGCAGCCAGGTCTTGAGACCACAGCCTCAGACTCTTGCTCATGCCAGGCCAGTAGGGGTCCCGACAACTGTGCAGAAGGAGGAAAGAAAGCGAGGGAGGAAGGACAGAAGGAAAGAAACCCTTATATCTGCACACCCTTGAACCCTTCAGTCATTCAGCCTTCAATTACAAATGTGGCAGGTCACAGGAAAAATGCAAGTAACACATCCCATGCTCTGTTGGGTGGTGCCTGTCACCCATCGGACAACCATGTTGTCTCAGGTGATCATGGCCTGTGCTCCAGGGAGCGGCTCCCTAGTCCAGTGGTACTGCTGCCAAAGGGGACACCTGTGGTCACTCCTGGTCAAGAGGAGGTCCCATGGGCCCAGCCCATGGTTGTCTGATGGACAGACAACATTCTGAGGTCTTCTCTGAGCACCTCCCCCAAGGATACAGCTTCTCTGAGGATAGATAAACGAGACCTTTTGTATGTATTGAGGTTTTATTGTTAAAACAAAAAATCTTGGCCAGATCACAATTAAACTTTCATCGGTTAAAAGAGGAGCAAAGTGGCCAAGATGACAGTGACAAAACTGAAAATTGTCCTGCAGGTGTGTGTCTCCAGGGACCCCGATGAAGAGTGCGACTCAGGGAGTCAGCTGGGCCCTGGCGGCTGGCTGGGCATGGAGGGCAGCCAGTCTGCTCAGCATAGACTGGAGTGGGTCTAGCACAGTCACCTAGCGTGGGGTCACCAGTGCCAGTCCCCTGCAGTCCTGGCCTGCTCAGGCGGGACTGTCACCCTCCCAGCCATCTCCCTCGCAAGGAGGCCCTCAGGGGAATAAATTGGCTACAACTTGCCTGGGGACTGGTGTGGCTCCTGCTCCCACATGCCCAGGTCTCTCTGCTCAGTGCTTGCTGGTCTCAGGTTTGCAGGTAAAGCCTTGTCTTAGTTACTTTTACTCATTGCTGGGACAAATACCCTCAAAATGAAGGAAGGTAATGTTTATTTAGCTCACAGTTTCTGGAGGGTTCAGTCCATATTCTGCTGCCTCCAAGGCAAAGGGCAGCAGCTCATGGCGGCAGAAGACAATGAAGAACAGAGGAGGAGCAGCAGCTGCGGCGTCCATCAAGCCTCTCTCTTCCGTCTACCTTTATTGCAAAGATCCGCGCTCCACCACGATCGAGCTCCTCCACAGTGGTGAGGCTGCCAAGGTCAAGCTCCACTGAAGACTGGGACTTCTCAAGGGAAGCCGGGCAGGGAGGCAGGAAACCCGGCAGGTTCACAGGAAGCCTTTCTCAATTCCTCGACCCTGCCCACTTCCGGGGCTGGGCCCCAACGCTGAGAACTGCCCTAGCTGATTGGCCAAGTTGACATAACGTGCACCCACCTCATTAGCATGAAAAGACAGCCGTTCTCCTGTCAGATTTGGGTGGAAGTTAGAGATAGGGCCTTGAAGAGCAAGAGGTAACAGTGGAAAACAGCTGAAATGACCACACAGGATCGGGAGCCACTCTCTGGAACTCATCACTTCTTAGGGCAAGGGGACAAGTACCACCAGTGGACGAGTCTCTCACATGGAGGGTAACAACCTTCTGAAACTGTGCCCGTTACCTGATGGGACTCACTGAACTTTCATCCACCCAGGAAGACCAACAGAAGCTTGCTTTTCCCTTTCTTCGGGCAGCAGGTTGGTCTCTGCCTGGTGCTGACACCCTCTGGCCCAGCTTTCTGAGTGTAGAATATTCTGTGTTTGGAATATTCGGCCTCTTCTTGTTCATGTCATCTTGGTACCAAAAGATCCCAGGTCTGGTAAGGATGAGGCCAACAGCAAGGACTCCATGGGAAGGCCACAGCAGCATGGGAGCTGCAGGATCCCTGGGAAGGGCCAGCCCAGGCCCGAGCTCCAGGCCGCTCAGAGACGCAGCCTCCATGAAGCTGAAGTGTTTACGCCAGGCCCTTTGGAGAGTACGCAGGGAGGTGGCACTCTGTTCCCAAGTTCTGTCAGTGCAGGAAAGCCTGCCTTCCATCCAGAAGGTCTGAAGATGTGTGTTCCTGCAGCCTGGGCACCTGGGAGTATGCCTGGAAGCCTGTAAGGCGCAGGCAGAGGAGCTCCTGGGCCTGAGACCAGCTGGGTACTCTGTGCACACATAGAGATCGCTGGACGATGCCAAGCTACAGCCCACAGAGAGCGCTGCAAAGAGCCAAGCTGGCGGGGTGCTGTCAAGCTGTGGAGGTCAGAGACTTGGTTCCCACAGCTTCTCCCACCTTGAAGATGTGGATTGCTCCAGAGATCTCACTGCTCGTAGAGTCTGTGGCAGCACTGGAGCAGAGCTGTGGCAGATAAGCTGGGGTGGCTTCTGCCACTGAGCATGGGTGGAGAGGTCAGGCCCACCACAGCACGGCAGCCACCAGAGCAGTGTCACACTGTGCTGGACCCACTTGAGACCTTTAGGCCTGCATTTCCCACAGTACAGAGATTATATCCTGCCTGCTTTCACAAGTCCAGGACACTCTACTACTGTGGGCTCAGCATGCACAGCGTGCCAGGGCCTGGGACAGCCTCCTCTACTTCCTGGGGCATGGATTGGGGCTGGCTTGGCCTCTTCACTGACTGGGAACGGCCGAGTCTAGGACTCAAGCCCTAGGTCTGGGTTGAATCTTTCTCTGAGTGGAGCAGAGGCCGCTCCCCCTGGATGCTTGAGCATAGCCCTTGGGAGACCCTGGATGTAGGCCCTGGGGAACATTGCTACAAAGCTAATTGCACCAGTGACCAAGAGGACCTGAGATGTTGGGACAGCTCACTGACTCCTGCTTGAGGAGAAGTCACCGCTGGTGACAGGAGGGACATCACTGTCCTTACCAGAGAGTGACCTTGGGAATCCAAGGACCAGGGAGCTTGGGAGAGCCTCTCCCCGGGAGATGAGCCAAGAAGGGTTTCCCAGTCACAAGGTTCACCCTGTCCTAGATGAACACATCTCTACCTGTGGTGTGAATCACAGAAATTCAAGTCAAACACAAAATCCACACCAGGGATGATATTGAAAGCAAATCTATACATAAAGGGTCCTATTTATAGAAAAGCTTTGCTGCTATGGTCAAGCGGGCAAGGATGTCAGTAGATTCATAAGACTTCTCTGTTGTGTACACTTTTAAAGATAGTAGTTTTTACTTAGCACATGTGTCCAGCACACAAGGACTATGTTCCTGGAGGGGCCTCAGACTCAGAGGTCTGGGTGTTGCCCACATGGTCCCCAGGGAACTCTGAACTCATAAGGAAGGGATAGTGTGTGTGTGTGTGTGTGTGTGTGTGTGTGTGTGTGTTGGGAATACTGAGCCACAGAGTCCTTGTAGGTCCCTGGTTCCTAGAAGCAGTGAAGAGATGCCACAGTGTGGGTGGCCCTCAGAGGTCCCGCTGGGCTCTCTGGGTCCTACTTAGGCAGAAGACTGAGGATGGCAACAGCCAGGCACCTTGGGGGGTCACAAAGGTGCTAGGCCTGTGTGGGTTGCAACATACAGCACCTGGTCCAGTCTCCAAATCTGGTCTTCACTCTGAAATAGGACCCCAGCTTTACACACATGGTGTCTGTGGGATGGCGCTGACTGCACCAACCTTGACGATGGCATGTGACACGAACTGTCTTGGCCCAGCAAAGGATGCTGATTGAAAAGCACAAGCAACTCGGCACAGAGCACGCAAGTGCCCGGCTTGGCTGCCGCCGCCCCATGAGCCACTCGTTTTTGGGAAATACCATGTCCTGCGACCAGCAGCAGTATGTGGAGCAGCAGCGGTTAGAAGGTGAGACCCAGTGTGGCTTTAGGTCCCCCACCATCCACCCCGTGCCCTGGAAAGGCACTGCCAGGGCTGGGATTACAGCTGTGTAGACCCAGGGCAACACGGGAGCCCTGGAACAGGTTTGGCAGCCTGGAACCTTGGAGGGGTGACCTGGAGCTGCAGCACTGGGGTCACAGCTCTATGCAGAGGTGCCAGAGAGTCAGGGCAGTGTGGGGCCAAGGCTGGATGGCGTCACCTCTTTTTCTGAGGCCAGGCCTGTGGTTGTGCTGCTGTGGTTGGCCTGGTGTCCTGAATGGATGCAAATGTTTTGCTTCGGGGTCATTTTGGCATGGGGGAAGAGCCCGAAGTCTCCTGGTGCCAGATCAGATGACTGAAGTGTGTGAGGACACTTTTGTGCCTCCCCATGCTGGCCTAGAACTTGAGATCCTCCTGCTTCAGTCTCCAAGAGTGCTAGGATCCACACAGATGTATTTCCCATTGAGAAGCCCGCTTTCCTCAATGAAGAGTACTTTATAAATGGTTTCAACTTGTCCTGTCTTGTGAGCTGCCCTGTTACTTAATTTTAGGGCCAAAAGCACTGATTTGCTTTAAATATCCTGCATTTCAGCACTGTGGATGCTTCTCCTCACAGGTGTAACATGAAGCTTTGCCCTGTGTTGCCATAACTACGAAGAGCTGAGTTTATCAGCTAGGGACGGCAGCAGACAGTGCAGTGCCCAGGTTGGGGCAGTGGGCAGGAGGGGCCCTGAGTGCCACAAGTCATTGCCCAGAGCCTGGCAGAGTGACTGCCATGCCTTGGCCGTATGGGATCTGCCCCAAGAGTGGGGCTCCCAGAGGGAGAGGCACCCAGGATCCCGGCTAGTCCAGGGCAACAGACTACCAGGTGCAGCAGAGCATCTGTCATCCCAGCTGCTCAAGAGGCTGAGGCAAGAAGATGCAAGTTAGATAGAGCCCAGCCTGCATGACTCCGCAAGGCGGTCTCCAAATAAAGTCAGAAGTACTGGCGATGTGGCAGGTGGCAAAGCAGGCCCGAGTTCCACCTCTGGAAGAGCAAAGGACAGAAGAAAGCAAAACAGTGGAAGAGGCAGAGGCAGGAAGGGTGCCAATCGTTGTGAGCCCACGGTGCCAGGAGCATTGGATGACACTGTTCACAAGTCATTCACTCCCTGAGGTCTAGGGCATGGCTCCTATTGATGAGCTGAGGCTCTGGTTTATTCCCTCCACACCAGAGGATGCTTACTTCTTTGTTGCTGTGATTTCTGCTTTGCTTTTAGAAGGAGAGAATTCTAATGACAAGGTAGGTCTTAGGTGAGACTTCCATCTGCAGTGGCTTTAGGAACTTCACCTTAAAACTGTGCTGGACCAACCAGCAAAGTCCCAGAGCTCGATCCCATGGCTCTTTTTGCCTCCTCTCTGTGATCTTGAGCTGCCAGCAGGGTAGGTAAACCTGCCGTGAGGACTCGATGATGCTGGGGAACAGCCAGGGTGCAGACCCAGCAGTCTGCCCTCCAGGAAACTGAAAACACTCCCAAGAAGACAAGATGCAACTATTTAGAAAATGAAAACCCTGATGTCTTTGCAGGAGGATGTGTGACACAGGTGATACAATGACAAGGAATTCCATAGGGAAAGTGTAAGAAGGGGAACAAGGAATTCAGGAGATCAACTAACTCCTCACCCCCAGCTTAGAGCCACCCTGCTCCTGGAGGACCCCAGGGAAGCCTGCACCCCTCCAAGAGGGACTCGCTCTTCCCACCCCTGTACCCTAAGAGGCCAATTGCAGGAGCAGCTCAGCCCAGCAGTGACTACGGCCCAACAGTGACTGACAGTTGCCCGTTGCTGTGTGAGGGTTTATCTTAATGGTGGTATTTATAGACTCGGAGGACCTATCATCAAAGACACTGTGGCTCTAATCATTTTTTAGGGAAGCCTGAATGTCACACATAATACTCTTTTCCCTAAGAAAAAAATCTCCAAGCAAATGCAGCTCAAACAAGGCTGAGAAATATAAAGGAGAAAAATGAAAATGTTATCATCGCCTTTAATGTTTATTTGGGTGGCCCCTCGGGGGTCACACACCTGTCACGCTCAGGCGTACAGTGCACCTCACTCCTGCAAATGCTAACTTTTCAACGATGGGCAAAAATTAGAAAAAAAAAAAAAAAAAAACCTCTCCTGGCTCTACATTTTCTTTTTTGGGAAGCAAGCTAGTGAAAATGCAAATGGGCCATGTGGCTTTTGTGCAAAAATTCTCGCCTGCTTTATCACTGCTTGCCCACCTTTGCCCTGGAATCTAATTACATTATGGGGCCCCAGCCACAGCCCCGGGCAGCCTGGGAAGCTGGAAAATGAGATGAGAGGCCGAGCCTTAAATTCTTTTCTCTGCTTCTAGGATGTGACTGCGAGTGAGGCTTCCTTCCATTTTACATCTTGCAAAAGAATTATTAGCTTTAAAATCGAAAAGCGATAGATTTAAGCCCTTTTAGAAGCCAACCTGGACCAGGAAGGATGGAGCAGCAGCCTAGCAGGGAGTGGACCCAGCTTCTCAGAGCAGTGCCCCCAACTTCTTGTTGCTTTCTTGGGCCAGAGCTGGAGGGGGGTTCACCATCAGCACCTCCTAGCTTTGCTGAATTTGGGCTCCTGTTTCAGGAGTTTCTGGGGTGACTCAGAATTCTACAGGATTCCAGCACTGCCAGCCGTTCAGAGGCGGCCTTGAGAAGGCCTGGTGTCCTGTGTATGAAGGGTAGGGAGGGACAACCTGAGAGCTCCCCAGGCCAGGAGCCAGTGTTTACACGATTGCTATCAGTTGTAAGGATCACGGCAGAGCCATCAATTAGCTCTCTCCTTGCAAAATAACACCTGGGAATCTTCTTCCACAAACTTGTTTAACCTTTTCTTTCCCCTCCCTCCAGTGACAGGCAGAGATTTACTGAATTGTAAAGACTTGCAGCACCTGGGAGATCCTATCTTACTGATGAGAAATACCTTAGAGGGGCTGCTGCTCATTAAGAAGGAACTTTACCCTACCAATAACACTCCCCACCCTGCAGCTTCCCGGCTGGTCCCCCGGCAGCCGCTGGAGGCAGTAGGGGCCTCTCCCTGTGGGCTCTGAGTAGCTCACTCCCACGCTCAGGAGGGGGTGGGGCTCCTGCTCCCAGCACAGAGAGAGGGAAGCTGGCAACCCACTGAGGCCACCCCAGCCCAAATCTCTCAGTCAACTGGCAGCTCTGCTCTCCATCCTGTAAAACCTGGGTTGTTTAGTGTTCCCACAACCAGTGTGAGGCCAGATTAGACAAAGGCAGCTGTCCTGGCCAGCTCACACTCCGTTCTGACCTGGGCACCTGCAGTATTCCAACCCCAGTGAATAAGCCCAACCCCTCCTACCAGCCCCTCAGTGGGGGGCTGGGGCCTCACAATGTGTGGGGGTTTGGTGAGGAACCTAGGCTTACTGGAAACTCCCGATGATCTAATGATCTGCTGTCTTCACTTATTGACAGAGGGAGTGCACTTGGCCTGCATGTACCACGGAGGGCCACAGAGCTGCTTTCTTTGGAGGCCACTGGACACCCTGCCTCACCTCTGGACCACTTGGACCATACTTCATTCAGATATGACCATGACTCAAAGAATCGCACTCGGGGAAGAGCGCTAAACTTGGAGTCTGGGCTTGATCTGGTACCTCAACTCAGAGTGTGAGCTAGGAATGTCATGCAGGTCAAGAGCTGGCAGCCAGCACCACGTGGAAGACTTTGTTCCCGCCTCCACAGAGTGCCTGCTATCACAAGCTTACAAGAATTTGCCGTGATTATAACAAGTACAAAGTCAGCGAGGCAGATGGCAGGAGTCTCCCCAGTCACCCAGCTGACCTGGCTTTCTCTCATCTGTCTGCCACGTGAAGATCCCACGTCCACGCCCAGAATCTGCTGCTTCATCCGTTTGTCTGCTGGTGGGCACATTAGCCGTACCCAGGCTTGGCTCTGAGGCACTGTGCCGTGTGCACGCACTGTGTGGGATCACTGTGGCCATGCTGAATGGACGGAGAAAGTGTGGCATTTACACACTAGGGAGCAGCACTCTACCCTAAAGCAGGGTGAGCTTTGTCCTTTGCACAGAAAGGGATGCACCTTGAGGCCATCATATTGTAAAATCAAACAGACACACAAGTTTCAAGATCCCATGGTTTCTCTTGTATGAGAAACCTAAAATATAATTAGAGATCAAAATAAAAGATAGATAATAGGAAACAGGGAGATAGATCCCTTGAAAATGAAAAGGAAACCAAGAGAGGGGGACCTGACGCTGCACCTCCCCTGGTGGATGGGCTGCTTCCTCCTGGTGTGTGCGCCCAGCTGGCTCCTGCTTGTCCCCCTTCACGCCTGCCGGGAGAGGGTCCAGGGGTGGGCTGGTGGGGTGGGCTGGGCTCCTCCCGGAGCAGAAAACACCGAAGAGGATCTTCTAGTTCCTACAGGTATTACCATGATGGCCAGCATCGTCCTTTTCCTGGATGGAGGCCATGAAGGTGTACATGGGGTGGAAGCTGTGTCCCAGGCTGGGCAATTCCTGCTTCCTTGAAGCAAATTAATAAGAGCGATTATTAATTGCTCAACCAAGAACAAATTCCAGAGCCACAAAACAGCATGGGGGTCACTTTGTGGGGAGGAGGGTTGAGCTTCCTGGAGCTGTCTTCACAGGGGACACAGCGGGGTGGCAGGGAGAACAAGATCCTCATCTCTTCCGAGTGCTCCTGAGGAAGACCCACATCCTGCCTGTCTCTCCCTTCAGCATGACAAGGGCGAGGATCTGCAGCAGGTTGGAGGTGACATGGCAGGAGGCTCTGCTGCCTCCTCTGTCGCTGATTTCATTGCCCTTTTCTGTGGCCAGGACCAGAGGTAGGTTCTCTTCCATGAGACTCTGAGACGAAGGCTCCTCGTAGTTTCACAGGAATGCGAACAGCAAGTTGAGCTCACAAAGGAAATGAGTCAGAGGCTCCGGGCTGGGAAAATTCCCGAAGACCTCCAGGCGGTGATGTCCAGGGCAGCAGAGAAACCCTGGGCTGTGCCCACGCAGGCCTGGCCAGTGCCTCAGACAGGTCTGGTCCACACAGATTTGTATCTGCTCAGCTCTACCTTGGCCTAAAACCACCTCTGGCTCCAATCAAAGCTGGTGCCATGAAGCCAGGTCGCTTGATGTCACCTTCTGCCTCCAGGAAAGGCATAGCCAGGCTCCAGAGCCTTGCAACAGGAGTTCTGTTTTCACCTTTATTTTCTGCTTGCTCAGAAATCTCTGAGCCCCTTGTAGCCTTCTGCCTTCTATGACATCATCACGTGTTCGGGGGGTCCCACAAGGGGTGTCGATTCTCGCTATGGGCTTGGGTCTCCTTTCCCATGGGCACCCAGTTTCTCCCCTAGACTTTGCAGTGTTTCCCACGTGCTCTGGCCTCTACCCGTGTCAGGATCCTAAGGCAGGGCCTCCTCCTCCTCGCTCAGAGCAGGTAATTAGCCAGCTCCGCCTTTTCCTCCCCTTATCTCCTTGCAGAAGGAGTGTTTGTGGCTTAAGCAAAGAATAATCACCTTTGTAAGAATATTCTTCCATCAAATGGCTGAAGGGATAAAAAGGAAGGGGCCCTCTCCATTTAACAGAATAATAAAAGGTAGTTTGATTCTTTTAAAATTACCTAGTGTACCTGAAAGGGCCCTGAGGCTTTGGTAAACATAAGCAGTCACTGCTAAAACAATAGAACAATTAATTCCGGGAGGTTTCTGGGTTCTCAGTGATGTCATTTGCCATCTATTCCAGGAACTCTGTCCCTGTACATCTCCTGTGTTTCCCACAGCTGCAGACCTCTGCCGTGGATCAGGGAGGAGGGTCCTTTTTAGATAGAATCCCACTGGCGGGTGGCATTGGGTTGCAACACTTTAGTTTTTAATAATCTCTCCATGCATGCTTTGGAAATCCAGTCTCCACATTGTTTTAGTGCATAATCGGTTTGTCTCTCTCTGAAGTTGAGCAGAAGCAGAATATGCATCTAACCACAGGCCATAAAGTAACAGCGTCTTGCAACTCCAAAATCAAGTGCAGAGCAGAGGCCACTTGGCACGGTCTTTTAACCCACCACTCCTAGTGACAAGCAGGGAGCATGGCTCCTTCAAAAGATGCCAAAGTCCAAACAGGTAGTGCCAGCTTGCCTGGTGTGTGCCACTGGGCACCACCACCTTCCCATGGGTAGGAATAGGCCAGGGCACCTTTGCCTTTGGCCTTACAGGGCAGCTTGACAAAACTCACATTTTGTAAGAGTGGTTTCCACCAAACATTATATTTAGTAAATCTCAAAGCCATAGGCTAATATCAAGTACTGTGAACAAAAATGCCAGTGTCAATTTAATTTTAAACAAAGGCAAACCACATAACCTGTTTTGAAATTGGGTGTCTATATTTCCTTGTTTGTTTTGGGGGCAATAACCTTCCTTGTTGCTCACCGTGAGCTCTGCCACCCACATTCGCCTCTCCGGGATACTGCTCTGTGTGGAACCACATCCTCGTAGCAAGGAGCAGCTCAGCAACTTGTGTCCCAGAGCCCTCCTGGGAACAGTGCCTGGGGCCTCTCCTGCCTCCCAGGGCAAGGGGAGGGACAGTTTTGAAGGTGTGTCAGGGACTACCAGCAAAAAACAGACAGCAGAAGACACAACCAAAGGTCATACAAAGGTACTGAAAGAAGCAGAGGACACAGAAATGTTTAAGGGTTCACTTTTCATAGGCAGGAGATTTGCATTTAAAGAAATCAGAAGCGTGAGCGGCTGGTTGGATCAGCTGCAAGGTGTGCCAGCCCCGCCCCTGGGTGTGAGGATTGAGACTGGGTGTGGTGGCGCTTGCCTGTAATCCAAGCACTTCGGAGACTGAAAGCAAGAGAATCACTATGAGTCCAATCCGCGTAGTAAGACCCTGTAGACCTTGTAGACTCTGTACTAAATACATTAAGAAAGAAAAGAAAGAAAGAAAGAAAGAGAAAGAAAGAAGAAAGAAAGAAAGAAAGAAAGAAAGAAAGAAAGAAAGAAAGAAAGAAAGAAAGAAGGAAAGAAACCAAGAGTAGGATTTGTACTCAAAAAAGTTCAAAAAGGACTCACTTGGAACTTTCAATAAGGCAGAGGAGAAAAGAACAAGTGATCCCCACAGAGTGTACAGGCCAGGCCCCAGGACTCTCTTCCTGGCAGAGAGCAGAAAAGCAGAGGGAAGCTGCTAGAACGAGCAGAAAGCCATCATCTTCTGAGGTGGCGAGAAGGGTGCTGTGGGCATCTGCAGGGCAGTGTTTCTGACAGAGTGGCCATGCACATCCTCTCCAGAAATGGCCACACATAGAGGGACTGGAAATTTTGTGAAACCATGAAAAAAACATGCCTGCAAGGACTTTGGAGAGAAAGCCAGGTGGTTCCATAAGCTGCAGACCGCACCTTGCAGCCTCCTCTGCAAACAGGTGGGGCTGTAGCAGTGGAGAGAAGCACGGGACATCCCAAGCCCCAGTGCCTTGGGCGGGCACATTCCCCAGGAGAACACCAGGCACAAGGCTGGGCGGCCACAGGAGGGTCACGGGCCTGGTCAATGTGGGGAAGTCAGGCTTCACTCGTGAAGCCCCCGATGGGTAGATGCCAGCTACAGGCCTGGCCCTGGCCCTCACCAAGTGCCCTTTCACAAGAGAAGAGCCTTAGAGAAAATGTTATTTCTAGTGATTTGCTCCTTGTTTGTTAGCTGGACTCTACCTATTGCTGCTTGTTTTTCTTTTCTGATTTGAGTTTGAAGATTAACATTATTTTTCTCAATCAGGAGTAAGAAAAAGATACTGGCCAATTTTATGATTGGACTACAAGCTAAGTACTGTGGACAAGACTTCTGGGAGCAGCTTACTCTAATTCAAGTTTTGTTTCCAAATTCAATTATATTTTATCTTATCTATCCATCCATCCATTATCCATCTGCTTAAAGGTGAATCTATCATTTCATCTACCTAGATTTCCATCTCTTTTCATATCTGATAGCTACTCACTATTAATGTGTGGATCGGCAGGCTGATAAGAGTATTTTGGAGCCAGAAGTTTAAGGAAGAGTGATCAGTGCTGCTGTAGCATTGTGGAACTGACCCAGTAATGGTGTATGATGTTCTAAGCCCCACAGCCAGAGACACTTGTAAGACCCCACTGTCTGGTCCAGTTTTCTAAGAAATCAACAAATAAGTATCAATCAGTCAATCAGTTGCTCCCCCTGTCTGGGTTGGAGCAATATTATGGGTTCAATATTTTTAAGGTCCATCCCACCCAACCGGAACTCAGTGGAGAGGAAACAGACACTTGCACAAGGCATGGATGAGAGACAGGTGTCAACTTCAGACAGATACCAAAGAACAATGGTGCTCACAGGGAGAGCTCTGATGGCTTCTGAAGAAGCAGAACCCAGGCTGGCGGCCAGGCAGGAGGCTGAGTAAGAAGGGGGACAGCTGTAGCCTGCACAGCGGTACATGCAAAGCCACGGTGAACACCAGGGCACAAGGCTGGGCGGCCATAGGGGGGCCACGGGCAGGACAAGACATGGGCCACAGCAGGGTGTGGCCCCAGGTTGAAAGCAGTAGCTGGAAAAGGCTACACACAGGGGGAAACCCGATGAAATTATCTTGTGGGCGTGCTGGGAATTTTCCTGTGTCCTCTGTGGTCAGGAGCCATGAAGGGTTTTCAGTGAAATGGGGTAACTACTCAAAGCCTTGTACAGAAGACACCTGTGGCCACCTCACACCAAGGCAGCCAGGGTGAGGACACAGCTTGGAGGTCCCGCTGCCCCTGTGCACATATGTAGAGGTCTTGGACTCTCAGAAAGCTGAGCTTGTGCTCTGCAGCATCTTCTAGACAAGAGGCTCCTGGTCGGTATCACTCCAGGCTGTGCTTCTGTTGCTATGAAGGAATTTTTGCCCAACGGGATTATTGAGTTACAGGGAGGGTGGCTGCTGCATTTTACCGGTGATCTTCAGCTACGCCCTCCTCCGAAGGGCAAAGCTTCGGAGAATACTCTGCCAAGCAGGTGCAGCAATTTCAGGACAGAGGTGGCCAGTCACTTTCAGGAGAAGTCTCAGCTGCAGAGAGGGAAGGAGCTGGGCCTCGAGAGAAGCAGAATAGGAGCTGTCACCTGCATGATGAGGGAAGCAGACATGGAATCTGTGCGGTCCCAAGAGAATGCTGTCCACTTGTCACATCAGGAAAATGATCAGGCACATGGTAGTGCATGCCTGTAATCCCAGCACTCAGGAGATGAGACAGGAGAGTAGCCATGAGTTCCAGGCCAACCTGGGGTAGATATTAAAATCAAGGCCAGTCTAACTACATAGCCAGACCCTGTCTAAAAAGAAAATGGTCAGGAAATGGCTTACCCATGACAACTGAGCCAGCAGCCTCCGTACAGCACAGTGACCTGACTTCTAACATGAACCTCCGATCTAGCATCTAGAGGTGGCAGGCACTGGCCAGACCCATGTGACCTGTGCACCCACAAAGTGTGCTGGAAACAGAAAACTATGGATTTTATGGGGTAACGATTTTAAAAATGTTCTCATAAAACCTATGAATGTGGGAGGTGGAAGGTCTGAGAAAGTGACCTTCTAAACGCTTGGGTGGGCAGAGGACCAGGGGCCAGTTGACCAGTGGGAGACAAAGCTCTTCTTGCTGGCTGTAACCTACATGGTGGCCAGAGAGTATACAGAATGCTTCTAGGACAGTGCATGGGCAGACGCGCTCATAGCTGTGCAGACAGCCCACTGGATAAGCAAACTGCGTGTGGAGAAGGGCACCGAGCCCATCTGCTCTCAAGTGAGCCTGCCCTTCCAGCATCAAGGGATGGAGGCTGGACCATAAAAAGAGTCCACCTCTGCTGCTTGTGAGAAATTCCTACAGTCCAGTGACAAGGGAAGACTGAAAATAAATGGCCAGCACACAGCACAGAAGTGAAACAGTATCCAGAACACAAGCAGAAATGTACACTCCAAATACAGTGGGCAGCACAAACAGCAGGGTAGAAGGCAAGGTGTGCGGAAAAACAAGGCAGTCGCAGTGAGCCTGGACTCGCCCAGACAAGCAGCACGGCAGCTAGGAGTGAAGCAG
>PVKA01044991.1:0-15814 GCA_004027165.1 Ctenomys sociabilis
GGGGGGGGGGGGGGGGGGGGGGGGGGGGCTGCAGCCTGGCCAGGCATGTCAGGCTGAGCAGACTGCTCTTGGCCAGTCAATGGAATTGACTGCCAGATGTGGAGGGCAGAGATCTGGGGCGGAGGATTCCTGCATCCCGTTCTTGAAGCCAGGGTTGGCAACTCTGGGTGTCCTAGGCCAGGGCATGCATGGGCCCTCTGTGTGAGTGCATATGATGTGTGCTGGTGCACAGTAAGGCCACACCCTGGTCCTCCTCACTAAGTTACCCCAGTTTCCCGGGGCTGGCACTCACCCTGGCATGGGGTGGGTGCTTGTCCCTGTTAGTCTGCTGAGCTCTAACTCAGCCCGGAGTGCATGCAGCCCAGGTGGCCTGTGGAGTGCCACACCTTGGGACTCACCAAGACTTCACCCTGCGAAAACTGTGTGGCCTTGGACAAGTGACCACACCTCTCTGCTCTGTCCTGGCCTCCTCTACACAACAGGATTCAATGAGCATAAAACCTGTGCTCCATGGATGGCTCATGGGGTTAAACCCAGGGACGGAGGGCAAAGAGCTAGCTGCTGGAGATGGTCGCTCAGCGCTCGATATAAATCCTAACCTAGTCAACACACCTGGGCTCAGGTGGGGGGCTCTCCCAGGCCCTTTGTTGACCACCGAGGATGGAAGGATGAAGGAAGAAGGATCCTCCCTGAGAGAAGCTCCGGCCAGGAAGGCCAGAGGAGCTCAGGTAGCCTGGACAGCCGCTCTGGGCCCAGACTTAGTGCCCTTCCCTCACTGATGCTTTGGGATGGAGGCTCCAGTGGCCCTGGAGTAACTCTCAGCTGGAAACATAGCCAGCTTCATCTTGGGTGAAGGCGCTGTGGCCAGGTGAAAGCGCTGTGGCCAGGGCCTACTGCAGGAGCAGCTTCCTCTGCTCTCTGCTCACAGCCTCAGCATGAAGCCTGGTGTATGGCAGCCCAGGGCCCAGGGAACCGCCGCCGCCTATGGGTGGCCTGAGTGTGTGGGAAACCAGGTCTAGAATCACTGGCACCTAGGAGTTCATCTGGCCTTGGGGGATGGTGGGAGCGGCCCCCTATTCCATCATCTCCAAACCCAGTGGTTCTCCCTGTCGGAGCCTCAGAACCACCACCCACTGCCAACAGTGCCAGCCCAGACTAGCACAGTCCTTGTCTTGGAGCCTCTGCCGAGCCCCGTGGCCCCAGGCTGCACATGGGACATGAGGCAAATGGGTAGGGCTGGGCTTCCAAGGCTCCCTGTCCCGTTCCAGGCTTGAATCAAACTCTATCTTACCAGGAACTGGTATAAGTAGAGTAACTTCCAAGTGGATCCTACAGCAGGTGGCCCATGGGTCGGCCTGTGGTGTAGCCACGGCCCATAGCTAGATGTCCAAGTGATGTGTAACTTCCCTAGTGGCTGCGGGGAGAACTGCAGTGTCTCCGAAATCCCTGGTTTCGAGATAAGACTCTCACCCCGGAGGGGGTTGAGATATAACAAAGAGGGTGTTCTTTACTCGTTCTCATTTCCAGGCCTGGATGATTTCTGGGTGGGGAGAGAGGAGAAGAGGCCCATGTGTGTTTGCTGAATGGCTGAGTGAATGGATGGATGGATGAACGCTCGTGGGACACGGCACCTGGGATGCACTGGACGTGGCTCGTGAGCACACACAGAGGAACAGAATCTACTGTCACAGCAGCACACGTGAGACAGCGCCTTTCTTTGTACCAACAGCGAGAAAAGCATTTGGGTCACACGTTAACAGATGAGATTTCCAAAAAAGGGGAACTTCTCAAAAGCAGACAATTCCCCCTGCTCTCTGGACTGAGCTGTTAGAGTGCTTGTTTCTAAAGCAACTCCATTGTTTCATTAGAACACAGTCCAGAGGGCTTCCCTGAAGAAGCCATTGTCTGCAGTGGCCTTGTCCTTCTCGGGCACTTCCCACCTCTGTGCTCTGGGCCTACAGAGTCCTCCACCCGGAGCACCTGTCCCCAGCCCTCTTTGTCTAAAGCCAGCTAGAGCTGCTTCAAATGCCACCCGCGTCGCGATTTCCCCAGTCCCCAAGTCTGATTCATCGGGGCACCGAGTCTGAATCTTTCCGAGGACAGAAATCACTTTATTACTTGAATTGTTAGCTATTTATCTCCATGGCTTATCTCCCCGCTCTCTTTCCATTCCACAAATATTTATTGTTCCTCTCTAAATGCCAAGTAGGTCTGGGGGGAGGGAGAAAGAAAGGACACCAGAGCTTCGGAGGGACTTGAGGGTTGCTGGACAATGAGAGGAGGGACCGGCGTCAAGCTCACCTGGCTGCTGTGTCCTATAGCCCCGACCCGCACCTTACACACAGACTGAGTCCCCAGGCTTGCGGAGGTAGTGGAGGGAGTGGCTTCCCCCCAATGAATCCCAGACTGGCTCTGCCCATTTCTTCCTTCCCCAGCTACAGGTGAATTAGAAAGGAGGAGCAGCGGAGCTCTGAACTCTTCGCCAAGTCAGGACCCTGCCCTGCCCAGCCTCTTGGTTCTAGCTCCGCAGGGCAGGCGGGTGCACATTCCCTGCAGGAGTTGGCACTCGGAACCTGGGCTCCTCCATGAATGGATTTATCCTCCTTCCTGGCACCATCAACCCATCCTTCACCCGGCGCTCGGGGCAGACCTCCCAAAAGACATTCACAGCAGGCCAGAGCTGTCAGCGGCTTCCAGAGCGCTGATGAAGAAGCCCTGTGGCTGTGCCCAGCCCACGATAAACTCCTCACCGCAGGACCTTTGGACGTGCTGTGCCCTTCATTTGGCAAGCCCTGCCTACAGCTGGCCCTGCCTGGCTGGCTTCTGTGACCCCGTGATCCCTACCCGGAGGCCAGGCCCGGCCGGAAGCACTGCCCTGCCCCCACCTAGGACAGGACTTGCGGCGCACGCCCACCACACCCTGGTTTTGATCTTAGACCCATTCAGTGGTATCTTCTCCCTCACTACTCTTGCCAACTCTCCAGGGGTGGCTTTGGTGATGAATTTCTGCTCACCATTTTATCCTCCTTGTCGTCTGTGAGACACAGCCAGACGTCTACTGGTGTGTGCGAGTGTGCGACTGTCAGAGGAGGGATAGAGGCCTGAGTGCTCTCTCCTAAGCCCACCGGATGCCTCCCGAGGTTGCCCAGGCACTTCCTGGGCATACAGATGACGACGGGGTGATGGGGACTTACAGGTGTGCCTGGTCCCAAGAGGTAGATTGCCGTGGGCCTGACCTGGGAAGGCTTGCCTCCCTTGTGGGCCCCTCTCGGCTTCCTCTCCACCCTGCCGTGAGCAGCTGTCCTGCCCCAGGCCCCTCTGCCCTGCCATCCTCCTACCTTGGGGCCAGCGACTATGGACTGATACAGGAGCCAGAATTAACCTCTCTTAAATTGTGGGCATCAGGTATGGCGGCCGAGGAATGAGGAAAGTAAGTGCTACGGTTCGAGTCTGTGTGCCCCGCCCCAACGCCTCGAGCAGTCGAGGGCGGGTTTCTGGAATCTGTGACTGATCCCTGATCCAGTGCTGGGGCTGTGGGTGTGAGCCCTGCACCTGCCCTGCCACAGATCATCTGCATACTAACGTGAGGAGGGAGAGAGGCCTGCAGGCGGCCCCAGGCGCTGCCCCTGCTCTTGGCTCCTTGCTGTTTTCTGTCACCATGAATAGCTGCTCTCTGCCTTGGCTCCAGCCGAGTATGGACTGAAACCTCCACTAACTGTGAGCTAAATAAACCTTCCCTTCCTTAATTCTGGGTGTCAGGTACGTTGCCCCAGCAAGGAGAGAAAAGTAACTGAGACAGTAATATAAGTCAGCCACGTTCTATAGGGTGCAGGGTTCAGAGCCCGGTCATCCAAACACGGAGTCTTGGTACACAGAATACTTTTAAGCAGAAGGCGTAGGAGTAATGGCGGGTGCTGGAAGGACTCTGACCTTCCCCCTGCAGCAGGCCAAGGGAAGCTCTGTATTCTCCACCAGCCTGGAATCACACCCTGAGACCTCTGCGTGTCCTCACAAAGGCTCCCGGGTCACCTGGAGCACTTACAAAGACTTTATCTGCACACTGTCCTCTTATTAATCTGACTTTTGCTGCAGGGCCCCAACGAGGAAGCCAGAAAAATAGAAGAAAAATGTTTTCCCCTCTTCTGTGCAAGAACGCGTGGAATTTCTGGCCCAGATGGAGGTACTTTCCCGGCTTGTCCATCCCCTGCACCTGAGTCCAGCAGGCACAGGTGGGCAGGTCCTAGGCAGGTGTGAGGACGCCCATGTGCAGAAGCCAGCAGGCAAGTTTGTCACGTGTCATACGCTCTGCCCCACGTTAGGGTGGCCCTTGGATGCAGGCCCCGAAACTAAGATTTTGGAGGGGAGAAGGAGCCAGACTTGAAGGGACTGTTGAGCCAGTGACCCAGGGAGGCTCTGGGGACAGTAGAGGACATGCATCAGCACTGTCCTGCTACAGGGTGAGTGTGCCGCGGCTGTCATGAACACTGCCCATCAGACACTGGCCGGGAGTGTTCCCGGAGACCTGAGCTGCCTGCCCTGTGGAGACAGCTCCAGGGAGGTTCCAGCACTGGCGCTGCCTGAGGAGCGAGGGCGAAGGGAACCTGGGAGGGAGACTATCTGTGCCACATCGCGCCTGCCCCTGGGGTGACACCTTCCTGTCTGGCCGTCTCAGCCCAAGCGACCCCTTCCCAGAGGCCCCGCCTGGGCCCAGGCTTTCTGGGCTCTGCCCCTGCCTGGGGTCTCCTCTCAGTCACCATGCAGGCCACGTCGCTGTGGAATGCACACTGATGCGTTGCACCAGGCACGTGTGCCCTGGGCCCCTCGCACCAGGCCAGGCCTTGGTGGGAGTGGAGTGAGATTCCCTCGGATAAAGCCCTCCTGGTCCATGCTAACCTGGGGGGGGGCTGGGCCTCAGGGCTTGGATCTCAGAAAACCTGGTGTAGACAGCCTCCAACCAGTCCCAGGGAGCACAGCTGGGTGTCAGCTTGCCCGAGCTGAGGCACATGCCCGGTGGTCACCCCGTGACTTCATTCCTGGGGCCCCACCAGGGGCAGAAGAGCTCAGGGAGTCCCCGGGCTCCCTGCCACGCAGTTCCTCACTCTGTGGACCTCTGATTCCTGGTATCTTAGCCCTTTTCTACTTCTCCAGCTGAAGAGGAAGCCCTCAGACAGCTGCAGAGCTGGTACTCTCTCCCCTAGCTGCATTAATTGGTAAATATCTTCATTTATATGTAAATGCAAACATACCCCCATGGTGCCCTGCAGCCTCCCTGTGTTCTCTCCAGTGGCAGGGGACTGAGAACGCATTCCTTCCCAAGCCCCTGGGTGTGACCATTCGGACTGCTTGGATCCCTGTGGTGCTGCTGCAAGGAGATCAGTGTGGCAGAGGCTCAGGGAGAGGCCGGGAGACTGACGCCATGAAGGACAGAAAACAGCACGGGCTACGAGGCTGAGACACTGAGCTGAGTCAGGGTCGCTGTGTGATCTTGGGCCAATCTCATAGCCTCTCTGGGCTTTCTCCACTGTCAAACAAGGCAAGCAGCCAAATGTCAGGGTGGACGGTGTCATTCCAGGGAGGACCCTCAGATGGGCCCCTTGACCTTGTTGAACTTCCATCCCTTCTTTAAAACGTAAAATCCAAAACATCCTCCAGGCTACAGAAAATAATAGCACCTGCCTTGATTTAAGGGCTTGTTTGTGAGGATCCCGAAGAGAAGCAGTGTGCCTGCAGGCTTTATGAGATTCTCATAAAAAGGTGAGTTTTTGGCTTAATGGTGGAGAGGAAGGTTTGTGCAAGACAATAATGGTAAACAGGCCTGGCTCAGCAGCTCTGCCTGCCTTGCTTTAAGCAAATTCACTTATCAAGTTCACTTATCAGACCCTCCTGGGGCTGCAGCAAGCTGCTAGCTGTTGTCATCTAATTCGGGAGACCACTATACTTAGTCACAGAGCTGCGAGCCCCAGGTTTCCCTAATGCCAGGAAGTGGAAGTGTCAATGTTCCAATGGGGGCCGCTGGACATACTGTCCCTCTGGATTCCAGAGCAGTTAGAGAAAGCCCCTCCCAGAGAGCCAGGGAGCTCACGGGATGGGCAGTGGAGTTTGAACCCAGGTCTTCCAGCACAACACCCTGCTATACTTTGGATGAGCCAGGGAACAGGAGCCAGCGGGGTGTACGGAAATTCTGGGCAGTCTCTGGGTTGTCTTCTCCACTTAGGAATCTGAGCTAGGAGCTCATGGAAGCCGCACTTGGGCCAGGGGAGGCAGGTTGGGCAGGTCAAGATAGGTCAGGCCGGGGCTCCGGGAGGTCCTAATCACCATTCAGAGGATGGGGCTCTGGGAAGCACAGAAGCCCTTTAAGAGCTCACTCGCTGCAAAATTATATGTGTATCTGGTTCCCAGAATACTTATTTTCTTCTCCAAAATGAATTCGTATCTCTTTTCCCGTCTTGCCTGTAACCCGCTTATCTTTGGTGTGCTTTAATGTTTTAAGGTATCCTGGCTGGTGGTGGAAAGTGGGAACTGGAGAAATTCGAACTGGGTGGAGGAGGGCATCTTGCAGCCATTTACCTGCCTGTGTAGGCCCTTCTGGGCAGCAGATCCCCCAGGGAAGGGAGGGGACACAAGGCCATGCAGGACCCAGGGCGCCTCCTGGCCTGGCCTGAACAGGCTTCCTGTGCAGGGCTGTGGGCTGCTTGCACACTTCGCTATTTTCCGGCCCCACAGTGCTCATTTTGCTGTCGCCAGTGACCAAGCAGTGTCTCTGGGGTCACCCACTCATGCACATACCTTTAGCACAATGATGCAGCATCTATATCTGTGCAGAGAGAGCGCCCTGTGGAGGACAGGTGGGTGCTGGGGTACCACAGCCATCCAGCCCCGGGGGCTTCAGTTCTGCCCGAGGGAGGGGACCCGTAGGTGGACCTGCATGTGTGGGTTCTGAAGGCTGATGGGCCTACCAGGTGACCCAGGACAGAGGCCCTCTAGGAAGGGAGACCAATGAGCAGAGAGGATCATGCGGATGAAGTGGGACTGCAGTCTCTGGAGAGTAAAGTGGGGCTGTAGGGACCCACACACCTAGAAAACTGCAGCCTGATATGGGGACCTGATTGGCTTGAATCTGCAGCCACGCCTGGGCTGGGAGCCTCGCTATGCGAGGTCATTTTCCTTCCTAAGCTTGGGTCCGTATGGCCAGCACCCTTAGGGACAGTAGAGTGTGTGGCCCAGGCTCCCAAACTAGCCTGTCATTCCCCGCAGTGCGAGCTCAGGGAATGGACCGCCCTCTCTGGTCCTTCCAGGGAAATGGGGCTGGGGAGCCCTCGCAGGGCTGTCGGTGGAGGCTGAGGAGAAGCCGTGGGAGTGGCGCGCCCTGCCGCACAGGCGCTCTCGGCGACCCGCCCGCCACCTGCCCATCCCTCACTCACCTCACGGTGGACTGGTACACCAGGTCCTCCCGCCGGCGGTAGCTCTCCATGTGCGAGTAGTTGGTGGAGAACATGGCGTCGAACGTGAAGATCTTCTGCTTGATTGTGCCGCCGTCGGTTACCTGCCAAGAGCACGGGGTGCTGCAGGTGAGCCCGGCCATCCCATTGCTCCTTCCCCGGGACACCACCCAGCCCTGGCTCCCGCCCCGCTGCGAGAAGCATCGCTGCCATCACTAGAGCCTCTCGTGTGGAGCAGTGGGCACTCGGAAGGGAAGGGACTTCCGGTGCCTACAGCCGAGAAGGAACTGACTGGGGGGGATCCCACTTGGGGCCAGTGGCCCAGAGCACCGGGGGAGCCAGGGCAAGTCCGAGCCTCAATCTGAGTGAGGCTCAAAGCACAGGCCACAGCCTGATGCCAGAAGCTCAGCCCCAGAGCAAAGGAGCTGGGGAGCAGGAAGGAAGAGGAGACGAGGACCAGGGGACAGGCATGGCACATTGATCTCGCAGAGACAAACCAGCTCACGTGTCACAGTGCCTGATCAGTTCTTAGGGGCTAAGCTCGGAAGGGCCAGGGCACCCACAGCAGGGACGGGCCTCCTGCTGGAGATGGGGTCACCGTGGGCTTCCTGGAAGAAGGGAGGTTTGAGCTGCTTTTGTAGGGGGAGTAGAGGCTGTCTGACGAAATGTAGAAGATACCACAGCAGGGACACAGGCCCTGAGGTGGGACTCGGCAGCCAGCATCTGTGACAGTTACTGGGTCAGGTGCCTGGAGCAGAAGGGACGAGGCAGGGGGCAGTATCTGTGAGGCCACACGGAGAAGAGGACTGCGGAGGAACGCACTGTTATTGATCTGGCTGTAGGGGGAGGACCGTCCAGGAGGGCAGTGAGACCAGACTGCGGGGACCCAAATGGTGCTCCATGCCGTGTGGCTGCCCTCAGGCCAGGCCAGGAGGGAGGCCTGAGAAGGTGAGAGCAGGGGTGGGAGGCGGGGGTGTCGCTTCCTTAGGCGCCCAGCCATGCCCAGCTGGTGCAGAGCCAGACCCCAGCGTATGGGGTTCCCTGCTGCCCCCTGCCGCCGCCCCTGCCGCCTGCGCTGCCTCCCACTAATGAAAGTGTTACTCCACAAAGCAGCAAGGTATGTGTTGTCACTGTTTCAATTATTTATCTGTTTACTGGGCCGCAGCTTTCCGCTTGTCTCAGCAACTCTATTATAGAGCCGAGCTTGCAGCCTCTCCTGCTCAGCTGGGCTCCGTGCTAACAGCCTGTGATGGGGAGGCCTCACGCCTGGGCCCGGAGAAGTGGAATTAACTCCCTGTGGCTGGGAGGGAGAGGCAGGGGGAGGGGGAGAGGCAGGGGGAGGGGCAGCGGCTGGGGACCCAGCTTCTCCAACAGGCTGGGCACACTGGAACTGTCCCCCTGGCTGGTGGGGCTGAGCCAGAGCCCCGCTGGTCTCCACTGACACAGCTGCCTCCAAGCAGACTTGGATGACACATATCCCGGGGTGGCTTAGGATCGCAGGGTCAGGACAGTCCCCCAGCGCTTATTGATCACCAACTCCCAGGCATGGGCCGCACCCTTGCTAGTGCCCGTCGCTGGGCAGCAAGGCCGTGGCAGCCAGGAGAAGGGCGACAGTGCAGTCTCCAGTCCCAGGACGCTGAGCACCCATGGAGAAGGAGGGGCTTCCCGCGGTGGCTACTCCTGCCCTCTGGGATCCAGCTCCTGTCGCCTCCACCCAGGCCAGCTGGACTCGGCTTGGGCTCAGGGCTTCTGAGACCTGGTGCTCCAAGCAGGGGAAGGCAGGGAGCACACACTGTCCTGCCTGCAGCCAGGCCCAACTTCCGCAGGAGGACACGGAGCCCGCAGGACATCAGGATGCTGGAAGCTGCCTTCTCCCTCTCCACACCGGCCCTCACCCTAAGGGCCCCCCAGAGCCTAAACACTCCTGGCTGTGTCTGTGGTAGGTGATACCCACTGAGAACCCTCGGCCGGCGGTGCCCGGGTAGGTGGCACAGGAGCCAGGTGAGGAAGAGGCCAGAGGTGGCCTCGCTGCCTTTTCCATCCCCGCCTCTCCACATCCGGGCCTGGGGCTCCCTCGGATGTACGGCCTCGCTCCTTCCTCCCCCCTCCCTATGCCTTCAACCTCCTTTCTATTTGTTTCCTGTGGTACTGGAAATCAAACCAACGCCTTCACCCAGAGCTACATCCTTGGCCTGTTTTCTTTTTTTGTTATTTTGAAATAGAGTCTCATTGAGTTGCCCAGCCTGAGCCTCTAATTTGTAATCCTCCACTCAGCTTTCCAGAGTGCTGGGATTACAGGCATGCACCACCACACTCACTTAGCCCTTTAGAGAGCCAAAGTACCTTTCATCCTAGACTTCATCTGGGGGACTGTTTTGCCTTCTTTTCCCATGGGGGACATGTAGCAAGTTCTGGAGAAGTGTTTGGTTATCACAGCTGGTAGAGGGGTGCCTTGCATCTGTTCACAGAAGCCAGGGATGGTGCTGACCACCTTGCAGCATAGACAACAGTGTCCCCTGGAACTGCCTGGTCCTGCTGCCCATGGGCCACTATTAGGAAACCTGGTTTAATCCCACTACATGGTAGAGCCTCTGGGAAAGAAGCAGAATAGAAGGCAATTCTCCCATTAGACAGATGCAGAAACTGAGGCCTGGAGAAGTGGTGTGACTGTGCTGAGGCCCAGCATGGACCCTGGCTCTCGGGGCAGGGCTCCTGGCTGTGACAGCAGGCTGGGGTAGGGAGCAGCGTCCAGCCTCAGCTCTACTTGGGGCCTCCTGCTGTGGAGGAGAAGGGGTGTGGGAGGCGGAGTCCATACCCCCTGCCTCGCTGTGTCTACGCCCGCCCTCTCCTCAGGTGTGGCTGTTTTATCTCCTCCTAAAGTGCGGCAGCCCTCATCGCCCCAATCTCAAATTTCACTCCATTTTTTTTTATTACACAAAGGAGAAAAAAAATCTGTCAGTAAAACTGTCTCCTCAAATTTATTCGCCGGGACAGAGGGTTTTATTACTAGGGAAATGCACCTGCACCCACACATTGGCACGCGTACCCACACACCCCGGGTAAAGCACGGGAGAATTATTCAAGTCGTAAATCCCTGCTTCGGGCTGAGGGACAGGGGAGTTTCAAGGACGAGGCTAGTTTCTTTGGTTTTATTTACATCTTTTTCTCTGGGGCTGTGCCTGGGGTCTTGCTAGCAGACTGGGGAGTAGGAAACTGCGCTACTGCACCTGCCTGGGACGCCCTGCCTGGGACGCTGGGGACATTGATCTAAGAGGCAGGAAAACAGCTGGAAATAATCACCACCACCGAGGTTCCCGCTGCTGCTGCAGGCTCCCGGCCTGCCCTCCCCCAGCGAAGGCAACTGGAAAGCCAGGCCAGAGGGTGAGTGACTTTTACAGGGGAGATTACTGGGGATTAAGCCCAGGGCCTTTACACTGAGCTGCATTCCCAGTCCTTTTTGTTTTAAAATTATTTTGAGACAGGGTCTCACTAAGTTTCTCAGGCTGGGCTCTTAACTTGCAGCCCTCCTGCCTCAGCTTCCAAGAGTGCTGGGATTATAGACCTGTGTCCCCACACCCAACTAGTGGCAAGGAGGCTGTGCTGTACGTTGCCCCTGCAGGGAGGCGGCCCCAAGGCAAGGGCTAGGTGGTGGCAGAGATCACAAGACATGGGCAGAGCAGGCCGCAGGTGCCAGGTTGAGCAGGGGCCGGGGGATGCCACCTCTTGAATTCTGGAAACTTCTCTCCGGGCACAAGACGTGCAGACACAGTTCTGGGCCGCAGGAGTGGAGGCAGTGATTGCAGAGGTGGGTGCAGCCCAGCACACCTGCCTCGGGAGCTGACGGGGAGGCACCAGGTGCTGGCTCTTCCCGCCTGAGAAAGGCTTTTGAGGATGAAGCTGAGCTGATTTATTCCACCACCCAGTGGAATTCCTGATTTCTCTTGATGCCTGCTACTGACTGTGTGCTCTTGGATGAGTTGTTTCACCTTTCCAGGTCCCAATCTCCTCATTTGCAAATCGGGGATCAAGCAGTGTACCCCTGTGTGAGGACCAAGAGAGGGGAGTCTTGTGTGACCCTCCCTGTCCCCTAGAGCTGGGGCTGCAGTGTAAACTGACTCTTGCTGAAGCCAGAGGATACCAGGAGGCAGGGAATGAAGGAAGGGGCCAGACCCAGAAGGGCAGGCAGGCATGAGGTTCTGGAAGCCCAGGCTGTCTCTGCAGAGTCAGAGAGAGAAAGCCTTCAGGCACTAAAATAGCCCAAGGCTAGGCTGAGCCAGTACCACAGGGGAGCAGTTCTAGAGCCCTGAGGTACTCCTAAGATGTCACAGTTGGGTGGATCTAGCAGACACACAGCAGTGAAGCTAGCACGGCACAGAAGCTCCCGTCTCTGAGCCAGCCCCGGGGTAGGCAGGGTTTCCCACCCACCGAGGGAGGGGTATTTCTGAGGTGATGCTGCTACCCACTAAGCAGATTCTCATCAAACAAGTAAATTCGCCCTTGCAGCCAACACTGGGTAGGATGTGAGCGAGCTCTGTGACGGCTGCGTCTGTCCCTTGCTTGGTCCCCAGAGTTCCACACGGGGTACGCAAGCCATGGCTATCTGCCGCATGAAGGCTGGCGGTGAGGTGACCCAGCAGCACGCTTACGAGTGCCAGCAGCTCGTGCCACTCTGCAGTGTAGCCCAAGCCCAGCCTGAAGTTTCTTCGGACCATCCCTAAGGCAATGCCCTGCCAGGAGCCAGCAGGGTTGACCCCAGCATCACCATTTTTCTTGAAAAACTAAGTCCAAAGGAGTGACAGGTGACCTACCCAAACGCACACCGTGCTGCTCAGCCCTGTGCTCAATCCGTAGGAGGTGAGGGGCTTCTGGGGTGGGAGGTAGGCGGGGCTGGTGTGACAGAACATACAGAAAGGCTTCGGGGGACACACGGCCCTCGGTTTACAGCCCAGCTATGTCACTCCTAGTTACATCTGTGGGACCTTGAAGTGTCTGTGCTTCAGTCTCTGCAGCTGCAAAATGGGAACCATCACCCGCCTCTCTCTGCCAGGGCCTCATGGGAGAGCAGGAGAGGTGGGCACACAGCGACAGACAGCCCAGCGGGTTGCCAGGCACCCAGCCACGGTGGCAGCGCACCAGTCAACCCAGGAAGCCCCTGTGTTGACGGGCACACACATTCCAAGACCTGGTGGATGTCTGAGAACACTGTACTGGGGTCCACAGAGACTGTACCTTTCCTACATGTACCTACTGTGATCAAGCTGAATTTATAAATTAGGCATGGTAAGACATTAACAGCAACAGCTAATATTTAAAAAGTACCATACGTACTATAATAAAAGCTATGTGAGTGTCCCCTCTCTCTCTGTCATGTTGCAACATTCATGCATATGTGTAGACAATGACCCATCCGACAATCAAGTTGACTATTAAGTGACTGACAGTAGAGTGGGATATACAGTGTAGATACTCCGGGAGATGAGTGATTCTGGGTGGGTAGGACTGGGGCAGTGTAAGAGTTCGTTACCCCAGGCGCAACAGCGAGCAATTTAAAATGTATGAATTGTTTAGTTTTAGATTTTTTCCACTTAATATTTTGAGACCAGGGTTGACTGTTGCTAATTGGACAAAGTCAAGTCCTGAATGAGGGGGAGACTCGGGGGCTGTCTGCCGCTGGGTGCCCACCTCTCCTGCTCGCCCCGGCAGAGAGCGGCCATGGTTCCCTGAGCAGCTTGGAGGGGCTGGAGGATGCACCGGTTTCTTCCAGGTTAAGGGTCAGGCATTGCTTTATATTCATTATAAAGTCATGAAATTCTGTGAGACTGTGTTCAGCATATGTTCCCTGTTGGTGGTGGCAGGGCCCGTGGCACACACACAGTTGGTACTTAGGAAGGCGCAGTCCCTTCCCACCCTGATGGCATCTCTCCCATCAATTCCCCAAACTCTGTAGAAGTTTCTAAGAGGCCCAAAGTTGGGCTCCGAACCCCACAGGTTGTCTCTGTACTGTATCCTGCTCTGGGCCTCAGTTTCCCTGAATGTTCCAGGAGGGAGGCAGAGGGTGAAGACTGCCCAGAGACCTCTTTGAACCCCGTGGGCCACCTTGTTCTAGTTCTAGAACCATCAGCTTCTCACTGCCCCTCCAGGCTGCCGGACCCCATGGCAGGGCTGTCTGCTCTCCACCCACCATAGCCAAGTCTGGTGGTTTTTCAAATGGAGCCACCAAAGCGTGGTCAGTGGGCTTCTATTCAGCAGCATGAGAGCCTGCTGGCCAGACAGGTGTATTTTCATTTGCAAAACAAATGCGTCTCCAACTCTAGCTGCCTCACCCACATCTCTGGGTGCTGTCATTCGAAAAAAGGGAAGAAAAAGAAAAGGAAAAGGGGGGAAAACGCAGCTCCTCACACCCCCAACCTCCTTCTCTTTGTGTTCCACAAAACCAATTATAGGTTGGAAATAGCTGTAATAAACTGGATATCCCACTTACAGGCCGATCCCGCCGAGGCTGGGAAGTGTAATCGTGGCAGAGAGGAAAGTGCTGTTTTCACTGGAGTTGTTTAAATTGCCTGCCCAGGGTATCCAGGCTCCCCTTCAGCTGGGAAGGAATTTGCTGTCCTGGAAATGGAGCGGCTGAGGTCTCCGTGTCTTAGTGTTTGCAAGGTGGGTTTTAATGAACTGGTTGGCTCCAGATTTGACGATGGCCCCAGGACTGTTGCATCAGCCGGGCACGGGTTCAAATCCCAGCACGGGCTTCTGGCTTCAGATGGGCAACCATGTTGACGGCTTACTAGGTTTGCTGGGGTGGACGAGCCACTGCCTCAGACCACGCAGGCGACAGGAGCTGAGCTGGGGAAGAGTCAGCTCCTCCGGGAACGCATTCCTGCCTGGCTCTGGGTTCTCAGGCGAGTCACCGCTGGACTCTGAGCCTCAGTTTCCCTATCTGTTAAATGAGGGGTGCTCATGGAACCGAGGCTTAGCGTGCCAGAAATGCTGCAAGGCACAGAAAGAGGCAGGGGAAGTGTCTCGTAACCCGTAAAAGCAAGTGGACACGGTGCTTAACATGAATTTACCCTCTCTGCTTCCACTCTGAAAGGAGACAGAGAATATTGCCAGAAACTTTCCCTGTGCCCGCCATGGGCCAAAATCATTTCCATCTCATTCACCTCTGCCTGTCGGGGTGTGGCATGAGTGCGCCTTAGTGGACCTGCCCTCCGTCCAGGTGCTCAGAGAGGGCACGCAGCAAGACCTCTCCACAGCCCGGGGACAAGGCCCGTCGGATTGGGGAGGCTCCTAAAAGGGTCGCTGAGGTCATGCCAACCCTCAGTTTCTGCGCTGAGCTGTCCGTGCGTGTGGGAGGCAGGCGGCTGGCTGATCACGTTCCCTGAGCTGCACGGGTAGGGGCTGCAGGCCCCGCGGTGAGCAACCTGCCTCTTCTGAAGTGTGCAGTTGCTGCCTCCTCTTGTACGGCGGGCAGCTCAGGAAGTAGGGGCTGGGTGTGTTCGGTGGTGCGGGTCCCCAACTTTTAGAACGCGGTGCATTCTGGTTCCATATTTCTTATAGAAATGAATATCTATGTTTTTTAACTGACACACAAATTGCAGGCAGAGAAGGAATGAAGCAGAGATTTGAACCTGAGTCTGAGCAGGTAATTCAGACAGGAACAAGGAGGTCTGGGGTGTTCTGGTGCTTGGGGGAAGGTGAGAGAAACAGAGGACTGAGGAGGCAGGGGACGGTGATATTGGCACCTGGTGTCCACTGCGTCTGGGGAGGCCACGGGGTTCCTGTCTTTCTGTTGCCATGGAGATTCTGGACCACTCTTCCCCCAATCCTCCCCACCCACCTGCTGTCCACCCTGGAGTTGCTCTTCCTGGGAGCTGGGCCAGAGGTACAGCCACACACAGAGAGCACCCGGGGAGAAGCGTGCCCGTCTCCCAGGGACAGAAAGAAGGGGCAAATCCGCCTCTCTGGGTGGCCAGATGCCAGCCCTCCTCTGTCTCCCTTGTGGGTTCCGGTTTCGAGCTGGGTGGGCTTGGGGTAATTGGCTTCCCCCAGCGTGTGTGGGAGAGCTGATTTTGACAGAGACAGCTGGTGTCATAAATTGCCTTGTCTCATCTGGTTACCGCATGGTGGTAGACAGCAGCCCAGGGACGCGGCCTGGCAGGGAGTGGCAGGTGAGCAAGTGGCTGTGGATTCTCGCAGTCCTGTGTACCACACTTGGGCAGGTGCTCGGGCAGGTGTGAGCGGGGGTGGGCAGTGGACGTGCGAACAAGAAAACCTGCATTTGGTGGGGGGTGGGAATGTCAGTAGGCATGAGGTGTTTCTGAGCCATGTGGGTGCGTGCGTGCGTGTGTGTGTGTGTGTGTGTGTGTGTGTGTGAAGTG
>PVKA01044992.1:0-15816 GCA_004027165.1 Ctenomys sociabilis
AAATAAATAAACAGCAAAAAAATAAATAAATAAACTACTTATAGAAGTTATCGAGGCACGCAGTGAGATACTGATGATCTTTGATTCTTCTAGGCTGTTAGGGTTTGTGTCTCTGTGTCCTCTGCAAGCCTTGTGCAGTCACAAGAGGCTGGGCTTTTCAGGTGACTGAATCTAGAATTTGTGATGTATTCAAGATCCAGTGCTGGGATTAAGGGTGTGAGTGCTACACCCACCCTAGGCCAAGTTGCCTCCGTGCGATGCCAGGGGCAGAAGGGGTCTTGTCTCTCTCTCACTTGCTTTTGCAGTCTTCTGCCACCGTGACCTGCTGCCCTCTGCCACGTGCTACCCTGCCTTGGCGCCAGCCGAGTAGGGACTGAAACCTCCACAAACCGTCAGTTAAATGAACCTTTCTTCCTTCAATTTTGAGCGCCAGGTATTTTATCTCCATAATGAGAAAAGTTACTGAGACAAAGGTGAATTAAAGAGCAATTAAACAGTGGCAAGGACACCCCCCCTCCCCTCCAGAGACCTGTGGCCTCAGTGTCTTCCTCCCTGCTCTGTATCCGAAAGAGACACTGTATAAATGGTGGTGGGCTTTTTCCTGTTTTTAAATAAGAGATAAGAAGACAGATTCCCTGGCTGTGAAAAGTACCCCATCACCAGAGCTCAGAAAGAGTTCTTCATGAAGACTGAAAAGAATAAATAGGCTTGGCGTCATAGCAACATGTGTGTGGACAATGCTCAGCCTGGAACATGTGCCTGGGTTGGAAATCCGTGGAGACCGTGCCTGCAGCTACTCACCTCCAGCTGTGGAAAATGAAGTCCACGCCCAAGTCCCACGTCCACACGTGGGAGCCAGGTGCAAGCGCCTGGAGCATCTGCTGCGTTGGAGTTAAGCGGGGTCCCACGGTGGCCCTGGGAAGCTAAGTGAGTGACCTGCTACAGCCCAGAGACTCCTGGAAGTGTTTTCTGTTCCATTCTGAGCACTGGTAACACCTACATGTAACAGCAGCAACAGAATAACAGCAATAATAATAACAGTGTGGGTGGCGATTGTGTTCCTACAGACAGCCCACCACACACAAGTGGATGCGTTCACTGAGCCGATTTGAAGGCTTATTCTCTGCCCACACACTGCTCTATGAAGTGAAGTAATTTTTGTGCTGGTGAGCAGGATCTGGCTGGCAAGTGCACTGTTATTTGAGTCCCATGTCAGCTTTAAAAACCAAGTGAACTTTATATTGTATCATAATCTGTCCTTGTATTTTGTTGTTGTTGCTGTTGTTATTGTTTTGATGAGGTCTTGCAGTGTAGCCCAGGCTGGCACCAAATGCAATGATCTTCCTATCTCAGTCTCCCAAATGCTGAGCTAACAGCTGTGTGCTACCATACTCGGGTCCTCTTGATGCTTCGGAATAATAAGCCCAGGTTTCCTCCCAAGCCCTGGAGGCCCAGTGCTCCTCCAGAAGAGCAGGCCAACTTGGGCTGCTTCCCCTGACAGACAGCTCAGCATGAAGCCCAGGAATGTGGGCCACCACCATTGCTCTTTCACCCGGTCCACGGTGGACTAAACCAAGAACGCTGTACCCCTTGGACAGTCAGGTTGCTGCTTCCTATTCACTCTTTCTTGGGGAGGAGGGGTACCAGGGATTGAACTCAGGACCTTGTGCTTGCCAGGCAGGCTCTTATGACCCTGAGCTATCTCCCTAGCCCCCCTGTGCAGTCTTCATGCTGCTCTAAAAGCCTGCATGCCTGGCAGCTGCTGTGGTGGGTTCCAGGAACAGAGAAGGACATCTCTGAAATGACCCCAAAGCCACTTCAGCTGGGTAGGATATATCCATGCCTATCTGAAACTCTCATCAAAATCCCTGCAGGTGCCAGGCTCTGCTCAGGGGTCTGGGAAGTGGGTGTAGGGAGGGAGTCCTGGACCTGGACCACGTGAGAGAGGGCAGCCAGCTCCCCAACCTTGGTGCTGTCTTCTTCTGCATGAAGCAGCCATGGCCAGCAGCGAGGCCCCGGTCACTGTGCTCGTCTGTCTTTGTCCCACACTGTGCTCCTGGATGCAGGAGCTTGAGGGAGAAGAGCTATCCTGAGCGACTAAAGGAAGGTCAGGAAATATCTGACAGGCTGGGATCACAGATGAAATCTACCCTTGCGGATTTCATCAGGAGACAAGTAACATCTGGCACCTGGGCCCAGAGCTCCAGGTACTCAACAGCAGCTGGTTTTGTGGCAAGGGCCTGGCATGGTTCATTTACTGCATCCTCGTTCTGGGCCCCAAGCTCTGTGTAGTGGGCTGGGACACAAAGCTGGCAAGGAGAGAAGAGGTACAGCACTGTCCTCTGC
This sequence comes from Ctenomys sociabilis, assembly GCA_004027165.1. Taxonomy (NCBI): domain Eukaryota; kingdom Metazoa; phylum Chordata; class Mammalia; order Rodentia; family Ctenomyidae; genus Ctenomys; species Ctenomys sociabilis. The sequence continues at coordinate 2,347 of PVKA01044992.1, forward strand.
TTTGCCCACATCTGTTTGAAGTGCAGGAGCTGCATGTGTGGAAGAAAAGCTGGACATGGCCGAGGCTGAGGTACAGACCCCAGGCAGGCAGCAGAGGCCCTGCAAGACCACAACACCATGCCGTGGGCTTGGAATTTGGCCAGTGCCTTGAGACAGGAGCGGAGACGGCATCAAGCTACAGGCAGGATCTCAGCTCCTGTCTCAGGGAGTAGAACAAAGAGGTTGAAGAAGAATCACAAAAGCACGAGAAGGACTATAGGTGGAACTGCCACAAAAAGACAGTGACAGATCTAAAAGAGAAGCTTCAGTGGGGTTGTCGAGGCAGACCAGGGAGGTTCAGGTAGACAGGGATACAGCCCATATGCGCTGGTGGCAAGCCTGGGGCCACCTGCTATTCAGACGGTAATAAGGGTTCTGTGACTTCTCCAGAAGTGCAAGAAAGCTTGTGCAGATGCCGTGGCCTGCACACCTGTCTTGGCAAAATCTCTTTTTGGTGCACAGTGCCATTGCCCTGCTCGCCTGATTTCCTTGGTATGGCGAAGGTTCTCCCTTTAACCTAAGTGCCCTTTTGAAGAAATATTGTTTGTTAAGGAAAACCCAATGGGTAGAAACACATTTCTATCAATGCAAAGTTTGGTGTGGGGCTTTGCCTATAGTCCCAGTAATCAGGATGCTGAGGCAGGAAGATCAGCACAAGTTCATGGCTAGCCGGGGCTAGACGTGATTTCAAAGCCCATTAGAACTATATAAGGATACTATCTCAAAAAAGGAAAGAAAGTAAAAAGAAAGGAGAAATGCCAACCCTTTCATTTTTTTTCAGAGACAGATTTGATTTGATTTGATTTGATTTGATTTGACTTTATTTTTGACACAGTGTCTCGCTATGGTGTGCAGTACCAGGGACAGAACTCAGGTCTTTGCGCTTGCCAGGCAGCTGCTTAAGCCACTGAGCTATCTCCTGGGCCCATGCAATGCCAGTCTTGAAGAACTCTCACAAACTGTGCATACTGTTAGACATAGAACCCAGACAGAGAGGCAGAACAGAAGCTCCCCACAGTCACTGTCACAGCTCCCCCTAATGGCAACCTGCTCAGTGCAGTCACGCCCTTGTACTTCCTGTGAGCAGGTCACGCTCTGTGTCCTCGCCTGAGTCATAGGTGTACAGCATGTCCAGGCATCGTCATCTCACTGCTGTGAGCTCCGTTGGGTGAAAGCTCCACACAGGGCCAACCCTGGCCAATAGGGGTTGGTGACCTTTTCATCGGGGCTGTTTTCAAGAAGCGGATGCTTTGACCAAAGGCTTTTGGGTGTGAACAACTCAGAGACCCCTAAACGCCAGACCACAATGCCCACCTATTTGCAGCCCACTAAATCTTAGTTACTGAGCTTCACTCTTGCTAACCAGTGCCCCAAGTGGTCCTTGCATCCTAACAGGGGCTGTGTTATAGGCGTGGTCACTACAGCATGCATGGATCCAAGGCATAGCGCCCTGTGATTCCGGTTTATAATGTGCAGCGTGGTCACTGATTTCACGCATGTGACTTTAGGTGGAAAATTTTTAGAGAGGGGGGGCTAAATTAGTAGACAATATTGGTCTCCTTAGGACAACTCTTTAAGCATATTTGGCTTATTAACTCTTCGAAAGTTGTTTTTGTTTCTGGAAAGTTTTGTTGCTTAAAGTATAATAAAGTTGCTTTGTTTCTTAAAGTATAATAAAGATTCAGTTTACACTCTAGTTGGTTGTTGCTGTTTGTTCTTGGAAACAGTCTCACTAAGAACCTCAGGCCAGCCTTGTACTCTGTGCAACCCTGGCCGGCCTCACACTCATGGTGATCCTCCTGCCTCAGGCTCCTTAGTGCTGAAGGTACAAGTGTACACCACCACACACAACAAGCGCATCTTGTGAGACCAGCCCTGGCAGGTAAGGCAGGCAATGCCCATGTCATTTATCCGTAGGCAGATAAGTGTCCCCTACACAAGTCAGGCCCAGGCCCCAGCTCATCACCTCTGCTCTAAGTCTTTTTTGGAGGCCAAATGAAGACTCCTACAAGGGGGGGTCCATGCCCCTTTGTGAGGTGTGTGACCCGCAATGCTACCCTGGGTCCCTGCAGGTCCCTCGCCACCTCTCTTACTTCCATCCTGTAGACAGCTGCTATTTTTCCACTCTCAACTCAGCATTGTGGGAACTGAGCACAACTCAGCCTCAGCATGCTGTTGCCATGGGTTACATGAATTCAACCCCAGGATGGAAGCAAAGCAGCCCTTATAAATCCACCACCCTGTGCAAGCTGGAGGAACCTGAGCACCTTGGAGGGGAGACAGGCATGGCAGCAGCTGGGTGGATGCAGCCTGGAGCCAGCCTCGATTTGTTAACAGCTGCTAAAAATATCCTCTCAGCACGGTGCTCGCCAGTCCTGGCAAGTCCCTGAGAAGGAGAGCAGAAGTCTCAACCCCAAGACAGAGCAAGGTGGCCGCCTGTGGCCACAGGGAGGAACCAGATTGCCTGAATTAAGATGCATTGTGAGAGTAAAATACAGACTGCAGTGCAGGGACTCCGGAGGAATAGAGTGCAAAATGCCATGCTGATACTTGGAGGTTATTCAGGTAGTCACGCTATGTTGGGATGTATTAAAGTGTAACATACAGTGGATTACTAGCGTGTGAGGTTCAGTTCAGTACATTGATTGCTAGACTGATTCTACTGTCTCTTTTTTTTTTTTTAATGTACAGCTATAGAGTTTTAAATGATGCGAGAGGCTCCCCTTTGTGGCTTTCACTTGCAAGCTGGATTATAGTTCTTTTGCCGAACTCTGACTTCTGATTTTTTGCAAAAATCAAAGACAAAGACCAAAAGCCCTTCTGGAGTCAGGTCCTAACTTCTGTCTTGTCACGGTCCAATTGTTTCCTTTTTCGTATTTCTCTTTTGTTGTCCTTGAAGGCCTCACTTGTACTATTTGATGGAAAGCCTATTAGTTTTCTCACTTAGGGTCACTAAGTGGGCTACCTGTGGTGTCACACACACATAATCCTGGCACTCAGAAGGCTAAGGCGGGAGGATCGCCATGAGTTCGAGATCAGCCTGAGCTACATGGTGAGACCCGGTCTCCAAGAAGACCCTGCCTCAGCCCACTGGGTGCTGATGCTTTGCTAGCATTATGGCATATGACCCCCAGTGGTAGCCTAAGACAGCTGTCACCATCAGCTCAGTGAGGGCAAGCTCCAGCCAAGATCATCCAACTATTGAGTAGAAAAACTAGGATCTAGCTTCACTAAATAAGAGAAATGGGAAACTTGGAAATCTTGATACATTTTTTGAACACTGGAGTTTTGTATCCTCACACTGCCAGTTCACCCCAAATAAGATGTTGGTGAGGACTAAAAGCTAGTGGTAAGCTCCTAAAATGTGCCCGGGGCTACTCTGGACAAATTACACCTTCTCACATTTGCATGTTGAAGTCTTAACCCTCAATGTAGTGGCATTTGCAGATGGAGCCATGGGAGGCGATTAGATGGGATTAGCACCCTTATAAGAAAAGATATTATGTTGTAGGGATACGTGCATAACCGAGTTCACAGCAGCACAACTCACAGTAGCTACCTCTCGGAGGCTGCCGACGCGCACATCGACACGCAAGGATGAAGCAAATGCACTGTAGTACACCACAGAGGACCGCTCTGCCAGAAAGAAGCATAAACTCCAGCTATTTGTAGAAAATGGGCACACCTGGACACCATAAAGTGAAGTGAAATAAATCAGATGCACCAGCTTCAATATTGCAGGGTTTCTCTTACAGGAGAAACACAAAGTATAAGTGAAGAGCAAGATAAAAGACAGGTAACAAGAAGTCAGGGCACAGAGCTTCGTCCAAGAAGAGGATCCAGAGACAGGGAAGGAAGAGGGATTAAGAACAGGCCTGAAGATGTGCTCTGTACCCACGCTGACTCCACACGAGGAACATGAACATTCCACACCACACACACACACACACACACACACACACACACACACACAGAAGGAATATGACACAGAAAAGGCCTCAGAGGCGTGATCTCCTGGCTCTCTCCCTTCCTCTCCTCCCCCCCCCACCACATGCACACTGGCAACAGGCAATGGGACCACACAGCAAGGCCAGCACAGAGCCCTCCCTCCCCAGAAGCCAGTTCTGAGCTCTTCCTTCCTCCAAACCCTTCGACCCTTCGACCCTTCAGCTCTAGAAGGGAAGACTCCAGCCCTGTTTTGCTGCAGCCATCTAACCTAGCTGCCCTGAGGCAGTAGGACCAAGCTCACTCCCTGGCTGAGATACAGGGCAGGACCCAGGGGCATTAAGGACCCCTGACAGGCTCTTAGCCTAGGAGAAGTGAACCAGTCACTGAGGAAGCTGTGCAGACTTGAAGTGGCAGGAGTCAGAGAAATAAAACAGCAGAGAGGGGACAGGAGCACTGGGCTGAAAATCAGTGAGAAGAAGGTTGGCGCCTAGTGCTTCCTCCCTCTGCCCCTTCTTCCCTTTCTTTTCTTTCTTTCTTTCTTTCTTTCTTTCTTTCTTTCTTTCTTTCTTTCTTTCTCTCTCTCTCTCTCTCTCTCTCTCTCTCTCTCTCTCCCTCTCTCTCTCTCTCTTCCTTCCTTCCTTCCTTCCTTCCTTCCTTCCTTCCTTCCTTCCTTCCTTCTTTCTTTCCTTCTTTCCTTCCTTCCTTCCTTCCTTGGTTTTGCGATACAGGGTCTCACTGTGTCTCCCAGGCTGGCTGTGAACTCTCTGTGATCCTCCTGCCTCAGCCTCCTGAGTTCTGGGATTACAGGCTGTGTCACCACCCAGCTCTGCTGTGAGTTCTGAATGAGGCACAGCTCCTGCCATCAGCTCTCTTCAAGTTCATGTTTTCTTTCTCTCTTTTTTTTTTTTTTTTTCTGTCCAAATTGAATTGGGAAAAGTAATAACCCAGCACCCAGGGTCAAACAAAGCAAAGCTGGTAACCATAGCAATGAATGGCTGCCTCTAAATAAGCACTGAATCCAGCATGTGAAAGCCCAGGTTTCCTCTGCTGGTCATGCTGAGGGTCACCACGGAGAGACTGCCACGCCTGTCTCCAGCATGGACAAGTGTGTTCGAGCTCATGTGTGATACATACTGTACATGCTCTGCATGGCCCTGCTGCTGGGGGTGGGGACACACACACAGGAAGTAAGCCCACTGAAGGACCCGGACTGGAGCTGGGCTGCACTAGGAGAGTGCCGGGCTAGCAGGGGTGAGGCCCTGGGTTTGATCCCCAGCACTGCAAAAACAACAATCAATCAATCACATGCATCATTGTTGTTATCATTTTGGAGGCATTAGAGATGGAGCCCTTCCCCTTGCAGGCATGGCACGAGTTACTTACCTAGCTCTGCTTTCTTTCATTGAGCCAGTCTCGCTATGTTGCTTGGGCTAAGTTTGAATTCGCAGTCCTCCTGCCTCAGCCTTCTAGATCATGAGGATTACAGATGTGGACCCTGGGGCCCAGCCTGTGGGCAGGTATTGTGGCTCAATTTATGTAAAGTACTGTGCCGGGCATCATGGAGAGTTTTTAAAGACTGGTACAAAAAAACAAGCTTGCCATGCACCACGGAAGGAGATAGCAATTTTTTTTTTTTTTTTGAAGACTCTTGTGTAAAACGTGAAAATCCAGTCCCAATGCCCATCTCCACAGAGCCCTACGTCACCTACAACCACTTGGACACCTTGAGCAGGGAGGGACACTCTAAAGGTGGCCAGCGGCGGTAGGTTGATAGATTGCAGTGTTAGGATTTGGATCTAGATGTCCCCCCCAAAAGTCTCAGGTGTTCAGAAGCTGACTGGATTGCGGGGGGGCTGTACTCGTCAGTGGATCCACCCACTGATTGGTTCATTGTTGACTTGCGGCTGTGAGGCAAGACCTGATTGGAAAAGAGTCACTGGGGGAGTGGCTTAGAAGGGTTTATCTTCCTCCCCGGCTTCTCCCTTTGTCTTTGCTTCCTGTTCACCATGATGTGAGCGGCTCACTTCCACCAGCCTCTGCCTCACTGACTATTGCCTGAGCTCTTTAAAAATAATCATCTCAAGCTGGCAAGATAGCTCAGTGGACTAAGCACCTGCTTTGGCATGCGCAGGGACCAGGGTTCGATCCCCAGCACCACACGCTGTGCCAATCCCACTCCTGGGGCAAGTGGGCGATTGGGTTGGGCGTGGTGGCACACACCTGTAATCCTAGTGCTAGGAAGGCTGAAAACAGGAGGATCACTATGAGTCTGATCTGCATAATGAGACCCTGTACCAAACACATAAATGGATAAATAAAATCAGCTCAAATAAAGTCCTTTAAATTATAGGTGTTGGTATTTTGTTCCAGTGACAAGTAGGTGACTAAGACAAAGTGCTAACATGAGCAGAGCAAGGATAATGGGAAGAGACCCGGGCAAGACACCATGTGACAGAAGCCAGGCAGAGGCCTGGACCCACCTGGTGTGTTGTGCTTCGCCACAGTGGTCCTTGCAAACCAACACAAGGTTTGGTGCTGGGACCTGTGAACGTGATCCCATCTGGCCATTGCATGTGTGTGTAAGTTAAGGCGATAGAGCCAGGCCAGGTGGCCTGTGCCTGTAATCCCCACAGGAGGGAGGCAGAGGCAGGAAGATTGCTGCAAGTTCATGGCCAGATGGGACTACACTGTGAGACTCTGTCTTAAAAACTTCAAATAAGGGCTGGGGAGATGGCTCAGTAGAATAAGCGCTTCCCTGGCAAGTGCAAGGGCCTGAGTTCAATCCCCGGTTCTGGAAAAAAAAAAAAAAAAAAAAAAAACTTCAAATAAAGGAGGCCCTTAATCCAATTAGACTGTTGCCTACATAAGAGTTTTGCAGGGACACTGCTCCTCGCCCTTCGTGCCTGTCAGCCCCCACTATGCCACCCTCTGGGCACGGTCCTCCCAGCTGCCCTCTTCGGAGTCCCCTGCTGCTTAGCCCTCTGTGTCACTCACACTGACCTCTCCTCCTCCCAGTTCACTGAAGGACCCTGATGTTCCTGTGCTCCTCTTCCTCAATTTCTCCCCAGCCAAAGGCACAAGTGTACCCACGGGAGGGTGGAGAGGGATGAAGCTTGTCCTGGGGCAGACAGGGTCCCAAGAGTCTGAGGCAGGAGGGTCCCAAGTTCAAGCCCAGCTTAGGCAATTTAGTGACTAAGGGAGACCCTGTCTCAAAATAAGAAAAAGTGCCTGAGGAGGCAGCGGCTCAGTGTGAAGGTCCTCGGTTCAGTCCTCAGTGTTGCAAAAAACAAAACGCAGGTGCATCTAGGGCTTACTGCACCAGGAGCCTGGAGGCCTGGGATAGGGATTCTTCAAGGCCCCATGGTTTTAGCTCCCACCCACCCTCTCCAGCCAGCTGCTTTAGGCTTGTGTTTTTACTTCATGGTCTTGAATGGGAAGCTAGGAGCCAAAACAGCTGCTGTGCTAAACCGTGCTCAAGTGCTAACCCCAGGCTTTGCAGTGTAACTGTGTCTACAGCTCATTAGAGAAGCATGAAGGTAAAAGGAGCCATGCAAGTGGACCCGTATCGAATCTCCTGGAGTCCTGAGAGGAAGAGGGGAATTGGCTTTTTGAGACAGGGTCTTGCTGTGAAGTAGCGTAGGCTAGCCTGGAACTCACAGTGACTTTCCTGCCTCAGCCTCCAGGGTGCTGGGACAACAGATGTGGCCACACCTGGCTCCTGGGGTGGTCTCTCTCTCTCCCTGAGCTGGCCTTGTGTGGCAGGGCCCCCTCACAGCTGGCCACCGTCCCAAGGGGAGCAGCAGAGCTCTGCAGCCCCGAGCTGCCTGGCCAGGTATAGGCAGCCTAGGGGCAGCAGCTGCCTGTCCCTCTTAGGGTATCTCAGTGCTGCATGGGCCTGGTGGGGGCCAGGGGCAGCCATAGGAGAAGATGGAGGTGGGGAGCCTGGCACAGCACAGGGGTGTCCCAGGCCCCCATCTTGAGGAGTTAAAGGAGCCCTGCACCTCTGGGGATCCTGAGAGCAACGGGTGGCCCTGGGCAGGTGTCAGCCAGACAGGGCATGGCTGCCCGGCTTTTCTTATGTGAGAAACCCAGCATCTGAGTCCTAAGGGGAGTAAAGAGGAAGTCGTGGGAAACAGGCAGTGTTTGGAGTTGGGGAAAGGAATCCAGAGAAAGACAGAAGGGGAAGGGGCTCCAGAGACCATAACAATCAGGATATAATGGCTAGGGCCAGTGAGATAGCTCAGCGGTCTAAAGCACCTGCTTAGGCAAGCTTAGGCAAGCACAGGGACAGTGGTTCAATTCCCTGCACCACGTGCTGCACCAGCCCTGCCCCCCAGGGCTGAGGCAGGAGAGTTGCCGTGGGTTAGAGCTAAGCTTAGGCTACATGAAGAGTTCAAGACCAGCCTAAAGTGCATATCGAGACATTGTCTCAAAAATAAACAAAAGAAGGCACAAATAAAAAAGAAAGAAAAATCCAAGTAGGAGAGGAGGAGGACCCGCAGGGAGGGCTGGCAGTTGGCCGCTATCACGAGGCACAGCGGCCTCAGCCTCCCAAAGGACTGGGATTACAAGTAGGGGACACCATGCCCAGAATCTGTGACTACATTTAACAACAATATACAAAGGGCTGAGGAGATAGCTCAGTGGAACAAGCACCTGCCTGGCAAGAGCAACGTCCTGGGTTCAATCTCTGGTAAAATAAAACGAAACTTCACATAGTTTATTACATATAATTTACACATATTTTTATTTTTTTAATTTTTTAATGAGAGTGCAACATAGTATTAAAAAAGAAAAAATTACAAGTGATACAGAATTTCACTTAACAAAGTAATATTAAAAGTGTTGTCTTCCAACCAGTTTTTCATTATTACCAGATATATGCATGTAAAATTGGAACAAAGAAAAAAAAAAAAGAAGTGCATAAGAAATTAAGAGAAAAAGTACAAGCAATTGAAAAAAGGAGATAAAGCCAATTATTACCTGCTCCTTTCCATAGACCAGCAGAAATGACAGTAGCTGTCCAAACCCTCCTGCTTACATACATAGATAAATCTCTTCCCCCACTCCTACTCCTGTCCCTCTCCTCAATATACATATATTTATGACTATGTTTGATTTTCCCAAAGTAAATCTGATGAGTGATTTAAGAGACTTGAAGTCCAGTTTCATATTTGAACTTTCAGTGTTCGTTTACATTGATGGTTATAATTGAAATGTGTTGACTTATGTTTGTCATTGAACTTTCAGTGTTCTATTTCCTGAAAATTCAACATTGTGACAAATGAAATCTCATGGCAACCTGCACAGGTTTAAGAGGTTCGGACCTAAAACTGCCTGCCGGATTTTACAATGATTATGAATCGATCTTGTTCATATCTGAGAAACTGTGGAAAGAGACGCAGAAAAATTTCAGTGTTGGGCCAGGTCATTCCTCTGAGACACACCCCCCTGGCTACCTCACACCCAGGTCGAAGCTCAGCCAACTAGAAGTTAGCCATTCTCCAGGCTTCCTGTTAGAGCTAGGAGCAGGAGACATGATTCAAATAAACTAATAGACACCAAAGATATTTATTTAATCAGCGGGCACACGGGACCTAACACCCATGATTGAGTCAATTTCTGCTGTCTCCATTTTGAAAGAGAATAATTTCTATTTTGAGCCCAAGTGCCCATGTACCTCATTCTGGATGTGGTCACAGCAGTCTTCCTGCCTCAGCCTCCCAAATGCTGGAACCTCAGACATGCACTCTAGGGAACTATTTTTGAACAAGAGGCCGGCATTATTTATTTCTCACTGGGCCCCATGAATTATGGAGCCAATTCTGTATGCAATGCGTCAGTCCAGTCCTAAATGGAATTTGTAAATAATCAATGATCTCTGAACCTGACCACTCAACATTTTTACCGGGGTCACAGGGGAAAATACAGGAGACATCACCAAATCTGCAAACAGCACAACACTTGATAAAAGGCCAATTAGTGAGATGAAAAATATTTTTTAATGTAAAAACCGAGAGCCCAAATCAAAAAGAAGACAAGGAGATATAAATAGGATATCTTGCGTTTAAAAACCAATGTTTTAGCTGGGCGTGGTGGCACAGGCCTGTAATTCCAGCACTTGGGAGGCTGAGGCAGGAGGATTGTTGTGAGTTCGAGACCAGCCTGAGCTACAAAGTGAGTTTAAGGCCAGCCTGAACTGCATAGTGAGACCCTGTCTCAAAAAGACAAAAAAAAAAAAAAAAAAAAAAACAATGTTTTGATATTTTCGAGTCAGGGTCTCACTGTGCAATTCAGGCAGGCTGAGAACTCGTGGCAGTGCGCTGTCATGGTTACACATAACATGAAAAGCCTTTGATAGTTCATCAAATTTTACTAAAGACGCCCAGGAGAGACCACATTACCCATTATGGTAATAGATTCCTGATGAGAAAAATTGATGGGATCGTGTTGGTTGATAGCCGAAGAGTTAAAAAATAAAACAGAGCCTGGATGTTTCAAACTGCCCCTGCTATTCTCAAAAGGAAACAACCTAAGGGCTGTTCGCACTGTCAGGATCGGATGAGCTCAGGCGAGGCACTCGGTGTGCAGAAGTCAGGGAGGCTTCTCCGCTCGAGGGCGAAACGACCACTCTCCTCAGTGTCAAAGAAATGCAATTCAAGAGAACCAAAGAGTCAGCTCCAGATCCCGAGACAGCTCATCTTGGCGATCAAAGGACAGGAAAGAGGCCAGAGCTGTTTCTATCTTACTCCGCAGTTAACCGCAAAACGCGAGCCTCCCAGGCCTGCCGCCCGCGCTACTACCAGGACAGCGACGAGGTGGTGCTGCCCCCTGCTGGTCACAGTGCAGAAGTGCCGCGGCCGCGGAGGTTTGGCTTCTTGCGGAGGGGCAATGAACTTTTTCCTTGGGTCTCTATGCAAACATTCTTTGCCCAGCACTTGTGGACTCAGCAGTAGTAGTGCCATTACTGGCAGTTGTGACCCACGCAGTTTCCAATGCCCACAGATGGTTTTGCACTTAGCTTGTTTTTGCACGAACCTTGTTTTTCCTAGGACAGCGTTTGGTTAAGAGGAAGTGTGTTAGGAAGTTTGTCCCCTGAGTTCTCATCGCAGTGCAGCCACTTGCTAGGGGTCTTTGGTCAAGTCCCTAAGTGCCCTGCCTCTCCTTTTTCTCTGCTGTAAAGACAAGCCACTTGCAGGTCTGCAGCAGAGCTGGGCCCACGGGAGCGGCCACACTCCACGGCCGGGGCAAGCGGGGCGCCACTGCTAGAGCTGCCTGACCTGGGTCAGCCCCGCGGCTGCCGTGCCAGGGGTCTCCCGACCTGCTCACCAAGGAAACAGGCCCTGTCCCTAACCCTAGTCTAGGGAGGTGCATCGTCTGTCCGCGAGGGGGCCCGCCACACCCCAGGGACACAGGGGAATATAGAGCTGTGGAGAGTTTGGGGTGAGCCAGGGCCTGGTGGCGAGATGTAGGAAGCCACGGAGGTACCAGGCATGGTCTTAAATAAAGTGGAAGCCCCCGCCCCCTTTTGTTCTTGTTGTTTTGCTGTCTTCTGCTGCCTTGAACTGTTGCCCAGCCGACATGCCACCCTACCTTGAAAGCCCTGCGAACTGTGAGCTAAATAAATCTTTCCTCCCCTAAATATAATATTTTTTAATTTTTTAATTTTTATTTTTATTTTGGTGGTACTGGGGATTGAAGTCAGGACCCTCGCTTGCCAGGCAGGTGCTTATTCTACTGAGCTATCTCCCCGGCCCTTTCTTCCAATAAATAAATAAATAAATAAATAAATAAATAAATAAATAAAGTGGAAAGAGGACCTAACTGAACTGCCCATCACGAAAAAAAATCTTTAAAAATCACTCTACCAAAAGATTTCCCACAGCTCATGCTGAAGGAATCCAAGGAATACAATGACATCACTCACAAGGCCCTCTAGGTCTTCTATTGATAAATGTGAAGTTACTGTCTAAGAGCATGCATCCTTTAAAAGTGTTATTAATTAATTGCAGATTCACAGGAAGTTGCCGTGATGTGTCTTGCTGGGCTACAGAGTAATGTCAAAGCTGCTAAGCTCAGGCTAGGAGAGACCGCTCAGCGACACACGCGCCAAGCTCAAGGTCCTGAGTTTGGTTCCTGGGTACAAAACAAAGCAATTGGTAAACTAAAGCTGAGTGTGGTGGTGCGTGCCTGTAATCCCAGCACTCTGGGAGGCTGAGGCAGAAGGATTGAAAATTCAGACCCAACTTGAGCAATTTAGAGATTTAACAAGATTATGTCTCAAAATAATAAAATAAATGGGGATATAACCATGGGTTTCATCCCTAGAACCAAAACAAAATCAAAAACAGCAAAAGACATAACAGGGGCAAAACCATTCATTTATACACACTAGATGGGTAAGATAGTGATCCTGAGAAACATCAGATTTTTGAAACTAGCAGTTAAGTGGTAGGATTCTCACCCTGACCAACTATATATGCTGATACCTGTGAACCAAGCAACTGCACTGAATTTAACAAAGTGTAATAGAAGGGTCAGGCTTCAAATGCCTGTCATTCTGGTCTTCTAAATATGTACTTCTTGTCATGACATACCAACTATTACTATACTGTCTCAAATAAAATTTTTTAAAGGGTAATAAGTGAAAAATAAGACAAAAAAAAGTCAGAAAACAGTCCTGCTACAATGCTGTATATGGACAGATTTCTAAATTTCTATGTAAATATATGTAACTATTCATATATTCACAGAATATGAAGATTTTTTTAAAAAAATCTTCTTCATATTCTGTACAGACGTAGAGTTTAGTATCTCAATACTTGATGAAAAATACATGTTCTATGTTATGCCTATGATGTCTGATATTTAGACAGATAGTGAGGGTAAACCGAACTGCATATGTTGCAGGGTAATAATAAGCTTCTCTTCTGGATGGTTAACAACCTAAGTTTGCAGATCAAAAACTGAAGAAAAAGAAAGGCTTCAAGGTCAGGAAACATTTTGGCCCTAGCCTTTCAAGGTCAGTGAAGACTCAGGCCATAGGAAAACCTGTACTATAACATCATGGAACTCAGTTGTGCCCCAAATTTTCTGATCAAGGAGATTATGGAGCCATAGAGGAATGTGATCAGTGATCTATAGTGTGCCTAAAGAGAGTCACATGGAGAGAAAACTTTCCCTCTGGCTTCCACAGTGAGTAAATTGGTCAAGCAATGGCCATGACTCATCTACAAGGCTGACACTGACAAGGGATCTACAAAGTGCAGTACAGGGTTACACGATAAAGCCTGAGAGTACCTGACTGACCTTATCTGATACAAAAGTTACATTTCTTGTTATATAGGTCCCATCCCGGGGCCCATGACTATGGCTGTGGAAATGGAGTCCCAAACAGAGAAGTAATTCCTTGCAAGAAGCAAGAAGAAAAAGAAGAAGAAGAAGAAGAAGAAGAAGAAGAAGAAGAAGAAGAAGAAGAAGAAG
>PVKA01044993.1:0-15813 GCA_004027165.1 Ctenomys sociabilis
AAAAAAAAAAAAAGAAAAACAGGGAGGGCCATGGGGAACTCCGCCCCCAGTGCCCGCCACATCTCTGGATTACGAATACTCCCAGGGGGGCTCCCCCTCCACTGTCCCCATAGGGCGGTGGTGCCGTGGGCCCCACCCTACATTCTAAGAACAGGTCACAGAGACTTCCGTCTAACTGCTTCTTCCTTTTTGGTTTTTGTTTTTCTTTCTTGAGCTCCAACCTTTCAATGGCAAGGGCCTCTTCTAGCCTTTTAATGGTTTCTACCAGGTCGTGCTCATCTTCCTCCGAGTCCGAGGACTCTGAAGAGGATTCAGAGGAGCTCGACCCGGGAAGTCAGAACAACAGCCTCCACCTGTCTTCTTACTGCCCTGCTTTGATCCCATTTCACTCTCGGCTTTCTCAGATCTTTCCTCATGTAGCTGCTCTAAAGCTGCCTGTCCGCTCTCTATCGCCTCATTACACCGTCGGTCCTCCAAGCATCCCCGAATAGCTAGATCTAAATCTTTTAGCTTTCTTGCACGCAACAGCTCCCGTAGAGCCTGAAAAATTGGGTGCGCCCATTATGAAAGTTTCTTTCACTTTAATCCTCGCTCGTCAGCCAGCCCCCGCTCTCCTTTCTACAGTGAGAGTAAATAATCCCCCGCTCTTGACGCGGTCCCCCAACTTACCGTGGGACTTACCAGTATACTGCCTGACTACGTGGAGTTCTGAACTGTCGCGTCCGTACCGCTGGAATGAAGTTCCTCGTACGGGCCACCACTTGTCGCGTGCAACCTCGCCAGCAAGGAAGACGCAACCACCAGTTCTTCTCCACGCAGTTTATTCAGCCTTTGACAATGTTCTTCCTCTCTGAGTGGAAACCCGCTCATGGCTATATACCAGTGGGCGTCCAACCCCAGAGTGCCACGTGGGCACAGCCGATAGGTCCAGGTACGTGGAAGTGAGCCATAGCTTTAGCCTTAGCCATATAAGGAGTTGTTTACTACAGAGAGCACTCACCCAGTGGGGGGGTGGTGGAAGGCAGAAACTGGCGCCGTCTTTCAGGTGGGGCTATTCGCAGCTCTCTACAGTCTGGTGTATATGGCTTGTTTGTGTGTTTGCTTTGTGCTACTAGGAACTGAACTTTGAACATACATACCAGGCCCCTGTTCTGAGACAGAGCTACACCTAAGGCCCTACACCTTATTTCATAGAGCTAAAAGAGTGTTGTGTAATTTTAATAATGGTGGCTTGGGCAACAAGCTGAGAGGGATCTACGTGAGTGGAGGATATATACAACGAAATTATTGAAATAATGGAGTCAGTAATTTAATCTGTCTTGTAACAAACATGAGGATGCACTGCAAGGTTGGACAGAGAAGCTGTGGTAGAATCAGTGGAATACAGCACCTGGAAGGTTAAAGGGTTGTTGGGGTTGGAGTATTAGAAAGGAGATGAGGGAGGACTTTCAGCTAATGATGCTCAAATGTCAAAGCTGTGACCACAGGAATCAGTGAGTAAGGCAGCAAAAAAAGGTGAAGGTGAAGAGATCAAGAAGCTGAACAAGAGGCTAATGGAATTATTTATGTACATATATTAAAGTTATCAATAGTCATAGAAGGATCCAAAGAATAACAGAGAGAACGCTGACAGCTAAAAGCTACAAGAAAATGAAGAGATACACAGCAGAGAAGTTTTTAGATCTCTGCAGGGAGGAGAGGTGGGTAGTATAATCTGTTAGATTCATCCTTGATATATTTATCTTTCTCAGCCCCCAGAATCAACCAATCATTGAGTCCTGCCAGTCTTTTTGCTTTTTTGGATATTAGCATCACTTGACTCACCAGTGAAACTAAAAAAAAAAAAAAAGAGATTTCTTCCTGTTTTGGCATGTTAACTTTCTAATTGGTCTCAAGAATCATGCTTTTTTGTTTTTTCTACAGCAACTAAATTTCTCTCAGTAAATTTGGTAATATCTTAAAGTCTATCTATACTCTTAAAATGTTTCTGTTTGCTTTCCACTGCTTTTGAAAGCACTGTTAAGATACTTTAGGCTTTCGCTTGCCTGTCCGGTCTTCATGTAGGAACCTTTTCCCCCAACGTCTCTGTGCTTTGGACAAACTGGCTTTCTGACTTAAGGTCCTTCTGCTATTCCTTGCTTGAAATATGCTCTCTTCTATCTGCTGTGTTTCTCCAGGTTAGTTCTGAGTCATTAGTTGCAGCTTAGTGCTAACTTTTGCTCTCATTTGCCTAAGGAAAACATGCCCACAACTTCCCTGTTTCCTGATTGGGTGTGTGTTACACATTTTTTTTTTTTTTTCTTTAATAAAACAGTATCCGTCCTTCAAGCAAAAGACTATCTCATACTGGGGGAATTTAAAATTTATGTTATCTTACCCTTTCTAGAGTTGTGCTCAGCTATTTGGGGAGACAAAAGAGAGTGATGGACATGAATGGATCTCCTTAAACAAATCACTCTGAAAGCCCGGTTTAATGACATGGTTTCAGCCCAAGATCCAGGAATAGGAGACCAAGTTGAATGAGCTGAAAACCTGTGCTGGGAGCTCCCTCGGATACAGAATTTATAGCCCATTGAATCCAACTTGACTTTGAAGAATGAAGACTGGTTTTGTTCTGCATGCTTTTTTTTGATGTGAAACAAATTCTACTTGATCTAAGCCAACAGGAGCTTGGCCTTGTAGGAAAGGCCCAAATAGTTAAAAGGGTTATTAGTGGCGATAACTGCTGGTGGTGCAAAGTATTAAAAATAGCTTACCAGTTTAATCATCTTAAACTTTTTAAAATCATTTAGGGAGTTTTGAAAAGATACCACTACTGGTGATATTTGCACAGATATAAAATTTACTTTTAAATTTGTGACTTTGGACACTTACAGTGTATCAGTTTGTACTATGTAAATTGTAGCTCCATAAAGGGATTAAAAGTTTTTAAAAATGATACAAATGCTTCATCCTCAGCTTTGGCCAATTGTACTATAACTTCTGGAAGCATGGCTTAGAAGGTGCCCAGGACAATATGCTATTATTTAAGAAAGGTGTATGGCCATTTGCCTTTTGTACTAGGTAGGTTCTCTAGAAGACAAGAACCAATAAGTGGTATATTCCTATGCATATGAAGGAATTTATTACGTTGGCTACAAGATCAGAGTTAAATGCCTTGCTTGAGATGGACAGCTGGAGCGAAGGTGTCCATTTGGTCAGAGGAGCTGGAGGCTGTAGAATCAGAGTGTCAGGGATATAGCGCCAGTCTGAGGCTGAAGGCCTGGAAACCCTCTGAGGAGTTGCTGGGGTGAAGGAATGCCCAAAGGTTGAAGGGTCTGGAGTCTGTTATGCGTGGGTAACAGAAGCGGCAAATGAAGGTACATAATCCAGAGCCCAGAGAGTGGTGTGCTGGCATGCACTTCCCTTCTGCTTCCGGTTCCCCAGGCACTGTGCACCCTGTGTGTGTGGGGGTCCCCTCCAGGGGTCTCCACCTGATGGTCACACCTAGTGGTATTTTGCATATTAAAAATAGCTGATATTAATTGGTGTGTGTGGGAAACCTACACGGAATGCGAGGAGCAACCACAGAATGTAACTGTGCCCGAGATAAGTACTGGAACTCTAATAAATGAGATAAAAATAAGAATAAGCCTAATAATAGTGGGCAGTAGTATTTTTAATATATTGTAGAAGGAGACCAGAGAACTTCGCTGAATTCTAATTTTGCACTCTCTTCAGCATATTTAGTTTTTCACAGGGGTGTATGTTGATATTCTGCAGCTACTTTATATATCCTAAGATTGAGCAAGAGTGCATAAACTGGATCGTGAGAGCCAGTTGCCTACAGTCAGAGAATGATGCTGCCAATGGGAAGCCCAAGAAGCTAGCAGGGACTCTGGGTTAGAGTTGGAAATATCAGTTTCTGTAGACACCAGTTCTTGATATATGGAAGTTATAGAAAAATAGAAATAGGAATATCGAGGTTCTTACGTTTGTGTTATATGCATAGATGTATTTCCTAGCCCTGTTCACTTAGAATGACACCTAGAAACAACAAGGATGCCCAGAACTTAGTTCCTAACTATGATCTTTCAGTAACATGGCTGATTCCAGGGCTAGAGCACAGAAAGTATAAGGTAGGCCCAACTATTTTATGGTGCTGTAAGGGAGGGTTAGCCACCTGGAAGAAGTAGAAGCCAAACTAAGGGGGAGCCTGAAAGCCAGCCCTGGGACAATTTGGACAATGATAACATTGGGTTACAACCCGTAGGGTAAAATCAATACACACAAGTTCATGAGAACAGAGAGCTGATACTCACAGTGACGTGCAGTCCACGTGGTGGAGCAACAGGCCCTTCTGCTGGCCATGCTTGAGCCAGCAACTGTGCTGCTTGCCTTTGTTCTGGGCACTGGGGCGGTCAGTTGCCCTGTCCAGTATGGTTGTGCTCCACCTCTTTATTCCATGCTTTTTTCTCTCTTTCAGGCTCAGTATATGTCCCATTACTTGGTGGAAAGTGCCTTGGGTTTTAGAGGGTAGAAGGGTTTCAAAGTGCAGTTCCCCATTTGCTCATTCCTCTTTCCTGAGCTTGGTTGCCTCAGTAATAAAGCTGTTTAGATTTTTAAGCAAAGAGTTTTTCAACTTGTGCTTAAGATTTGTTTTGTTGTTGCTGTGGTTATTTATGGGTAGACTATTTGTTTGCTCATTTTTGTTTCTTGTATTTTAGGGAAGGTTCTATAGGGCATTCAGGGTCTCACTACTAGATCAGACTCATGCTGATCTGCTTGCTTACAGCCTCTCAAGAGCTGGGATTACAGGTGTGTGGCACCATGCCCAGTCTCAGTGCACCTTGGGGGTGGGGCCAGCATAGCAGGCCCGGGGATGGAATCCCTGGCCCCCGAGCCTGCTTGCAGGCCATAATCTGCTGAGCTATTTGGCTGGCCCCGTTTGCTCATTTTTGCGTATCACCTTTTTTCAAAAGAAATCTTCATTACACACAGCTATTCCCAAATAACACAGGTGCAGTTAGATTGTTCCTCATGTGGCTGACGGTGAGGAGAGGGGGCGTCTGGCAAAGCCTGCCCAGCTGCCCGCAACCCCACCCAGCCACCTGGAGCCTTTCGCACTAAGGAAAAACACTTTAGTCCACAGCTTGAAAATGTCCGGATAGACGATGGCTACCATTATTCTGTCATCTTTAGAAACATTGGTCTCTTCGGTGAAATCAGGCACTTAGCTTTGTTCCCTTCCATTTTGCATTTGCTGTGTACTGCTACCTGACTTGGAAGGGACAGCTTTTAGTCACAAGGTTTGATGCAAGACTTCCACGTAGCAGCTTACTCAGTGAATACTTTTTTGATGATGACCTCCAGGGCTGTGAGTCAGGAACTTCCTGAAGGAGGAAACTCCTGGGTCAGGCTTGTGGGGAGCTTTGCGTCGGTGAGGAGGAGACCCTCTCCCGTGGGCGCTGTGCAGTGACGACAGGCAGACACCATTTAGTGGGGAGCTGTTAAGGGCTTTCAAGGACAGGAAGCGTCAGGAGATGACGTGCCAAGACTGGGCCAGTGGCAGAGTAGCCGAGTGGTGTGCTCCACAGCAGAAGTGGAAATCACCATGGTGTGTCTTTAATCATTACTATAGGTTGTGCCTATAACACATACATATTCTTATGTTATAGATGCAACCTATATTAGTGATCGAAGACACACCATGGATATATATATATATATATATATATATATATATATATATATATATATATATATATATATCTCAGGAAGTTGCTACCTACCAGGTTTCTTAAAGCCAAATCCCAAATAAAATGTGGGAACTGAGGGCTGGCGAGATAGCTCAGCAGACTAAGCCCCTGCTTCGGGGAGCACAGGGACCCAGGTTTAATCGTTAACGCTGCATGCCGTGCCAGCCCCACCCTGGATGTGCTGAGCCAGCCACCAAGACCAGGAGCCATAGTGCACATCTGTAATCCCATGGCTGGGGAGGCTGAAAGCAGGGGGATCACTAGGAGTCTGAGCTGCATAACAAGACTCTGTACTTAATACATTTAAAAAAATGTGGGCAGTGTCTAAAGCAAAAACGTTTCTGCCTCTCGGAGGCCATGCCCACGGGGCCTCCTCTCAGATTAAGGCAACACGCTTTTTCACCTCCGGAGGAGCAAGTGATTATGGCAATGCAAGAGAACTCTCCTCCAAGGGAGGTTGACTTCGTCAGGTGGATTCTCTAGACAGCTGGTGCTTGGTGGGAGCATCCTGCCCTCTGCTGGAGTTGGCCTGGAAAGGGAAATTTGCATTGCCTGCTAAAGAACACTGGGAACCTGTTCAGCTGAACTGAAAATAAATATTTGTTTGCATGTTGATGAGGTTTAGTTAACCAGGAGATGTATTCTTCATGTGATATCTTAATTTTCACGGGGTTTCCAAGTATCCAGGAAGAAAGGTCCATTGTATGTCAAATGCATACCTCTTGCTCAGTAAATTGAGGACACAATGTCAGAATTTTTAAAGAAATGTAAAGAATCAAAGCTGCATCTCTAATTATTTTTAAAGTATTCACATCATGTTGTGATATGATGGAAAGAACCCCAGGAGTGCCATTAGACTGCTTGAATTTATATATTAATTCTGCAAGATAATAAACCTCTTTGAGGCTGTCTCTGCATCTGTAAAAAGATTCTGTGCCCCCTTAACAGGTTGCTGCGAGGATCAGATGAACTAGTCGTGTATGCGGGAGTGCTTTCCGGCCCGCTGGGCCTGTTCTAGACATGCATGCCCCGTGCAGATTCACACAGAGTACAAAGCGCTGAGCATTAAGGATACTGCAGAATTACTGATGTCTTCAAATGTATTTTGAGTCAAACTGGAAAACAGATAGTAATGTTTCAAAGTTAGAGGATGAAAATGTGATGAAAGGAAGCTGGGTGCCATCAAAGTAATTTTTGCAACAGGCTCTAGAGATAGAACAATCTCGTTGAGTTGTCTGTAATGTGCTATACAAATGTTATCTTTCTCACCTTTATGAGGAGAAAAATGGTAAAAAATGAATTACAAACATACTCTTACAAACACCAAACTTCAGGGAACTACCCACTTGGACCCCCCGCCTGTCCCTCTCTTGAACAGGAGCTTTCTTTCCCTTAATAAATCTATTCTGCTCAAAAAACAAAACAAAACAAAACTTTTTCTCTTTCACACTCTCCTTTATCCTTGCCCTCTCCTTCCTTTTCTCTTTCTTTCATCCTTTCCCTTTTTGGCTCTGGGTCCTCCTTTGTTGGCTGCTCCTGTTTCCTTGTTTGATTGGATGCAGTTTGTAGCAGCGTGGCCATCGCCGCCTGCGCTTAGCTGTTTCTTGCCCTCCTATCACAACCCTGCAGGGGGAGTAGACAGAATACCACCCTCGCTCCTAAGTTGTCCATCGTCCAAGAGGCGGCATGCCGAAAGATGGGGGGCTGTTATCAGGGTGGATTCTTTAGGTGAAAATAATAGGACAGCTTTTCAATGAATGTACTTAATTGATTTGATTCTTTCTGTGAACAGCTCTGCTTAATAAAAGGGTTTGAAAATCTCAAGTGTATTGATCATCATCCCATATCAGCAAGTGCTATATTGATGTGTTCCAGAAGTTTCAAGTTCTAAGAGTCTTAACACTAGTTGCTAAAGGATTAAGGGACAATTTTCATACATGAGATATTCAGGCTATATATATATATCTATATGTATTTGCATAAGAGAGATAAATTGGTGGCAATGGAATTAGGGAAGAAATAATTAGATGTCATGTGATCTTTTCACACACACACACATATATATATATATTTAATTGGTACCTGAAGTTTATATATGTATATGTATATGGACTACAGTGTCAAATTTCAGTACATGCACATGTAAGCAATGTAAAATGATTCGATCAGAGTAACTGGCATAGCTAGCATCTCAAATAAATATTATGTTTTATAAACTATATATAAAATTTCTTTGAATTAAAGACATTTCAAATAATTATTAGTATTTTTTCTTCACCATTTAATTAATGACCATCATTATCTTACTATGCTTAGAGCACGAGAAGGCATCTTCTCCATTCACTGGTGCCCCTGAGTCCATTAACTATCCTCTTCCTACATCTCCCTAGCCCCGTCCCATGCTCTGATACCCGCTGCTGGACTTCTACTTCCTTTGGGTTCACATATGAGTCAGAGCAAGTGATGTTTGTGTTTCTTTCTTCAGCTTATCTCATGTAGCATGGTGCTGTACCGTGCCACCCATGTGGCAGGACAAGGCATTGCTTTTGTTCTCTTTAGGGCTGAACACCATGCCACTGTGCATGCACAGCACATTTCCTTTGCTCACTCACCCATCAGTGTATGCTTAGCTTCACCATGTCACTTGGCGTACCAGTCACGTTCCTATCCATGCGATGACCTCCTGGCTTCTGCAATTTAAAGGAGCGGTCAGACCTCTCAGACGACTTAGTCCGACGTTCGTTGGTCAAGGAGGAGTTGGCATGTGAGAAGCGCAGAGCAAAGTGCACATGCCACGGTGGCCCCGAAGTGGAGAGAGGAGATAGAGCCATGGCCAAGAGCACATTCTGGCCCAGCCCCTGCCTCTGAACATGTGAGACTTTGGGGAGATGTCGAGAATCTAAAGCATAACCCTTGGATACAGTGAACAGAGCTGCAATTGACACACAGGGAGTAGAAGCCCCAACATGTTGATGTCTTTTCCTTTGGAAAAATCCCAGAAGTGGGCTTGCTGGGCCTTATGGTACTTATAGTTCTAGGTTTCTTTGATGACCCTCTATACTATTTTCCGTGATGACCATACTCATTTATAGCCCCATCAACAGCATATGAGGGTTCCCTTTTCTCCTTATTAGGATTTGTTTTAAAATCCTTTTGATATGTCATTTGATATTGAAGGATGACATTTTCAATGTGAATGAAGAGTGTGTGTGTGTCCTGGGAGAGAGCCGGTTTCAAGGCAGGAGGAGGCAGAGTAGAAAGATTTTCATATGATGAAAATCAGTGTGACAGTTGTAGCCAAACTGATGAGGAAGGTTAAGTGGAGGTAGTTAGAGACCAAGTGAAGATGCTATTTAACTACTGAGACATGGAGCTTGAATTTCCCTGGGTGTGTGTGATTTTTGCATGGTAGGTCATTATTATACCTACATGATATGTCACTCAGACAGGTAAGAGATTTTTGGGGAAAGGAAGTTAGATTAAAAATGGTGTTTTAGTTCCCTGTGTGTCAGTTTCTGAAAAAGACCCACAGTAGGCTCTATTTTTGCTCAAACTGGGCTGGGTTAATGACTTCCTGACCAAACTAGAATCCTTACCTTGCATCTTCCTTAAAAGACAGCAGGTTGAATCCTTATGATTGATCTCATGCATTATTAAAACAAAATCATAAACCTCTTCTCTCCTCAGTTTTAAAACCCAAATAGTCTTTGTGGAGTTCATTGCCAAAAGAGGAAGATTTAGATGATATCAATCATTTTCTAATCTGAATTGCCATTTCATCACATGCACAAAAAAGATCAGAAAAGACCCATGGATAAAGACTCCTCCTGCTCATCTGATTAACTGCAAATGTAGATTATTTATATGAACTAATTGTCATGATATTACTGATTTTAATTACTTGTCTCACCTAACAATTCCATAAGCGTTTCAAGATTGCCAACTGAACTTTGTTTATGGTGTAGCAGGAGAAAGCATTAGAATTTAAGAAATTTCTAGATAAGCTAATTTTTCTCATGTGTTTGCTTAGCATTTAGCCCACTTTGGACATTCTGAAGAAGTGCAACCTTACTGCTAGTGCCCTGAGTTGGCAAGCAAAAGAGCATGGAGCGACAGTCCCCTCCAAGCCCTTTTTCCTCTCATCACCTGTACACAGTAGGTGCTCAATCGACAAGTTGAGAAATAATGACACAATGAACAGAGAGCCTTTCCTAACGATGTCGGCTGCAATAGTTATCTCAAGTGCTCTATGTCTGCTTGGTCTCATGAGTTAATGTTTACAAAGCACTTTGAACTTCTTGGAAAGAGAATGGTGTTTGTGTTGGCACCGTATTGTGTTTGTAGTAGCACACGAATTCCTCCGCCTTCCCTTCCTCCCGGTGCCTGCGCTGGGCACCATCTACTCGGCCCCCTTCAGGCAGCGCCGATCTCCCACCCGAGGGCCCATTGCTTCCCTCCAGCGAGCGCCTGCCTGCTCTAGGCTCAGGTAGGGTCCAAACAAACCATGAGGAGCTTTCTTTATGGCTCTGGGGAAACTCTGGGGAGATGAAAGCTGGGTTGGCACTAATGGCTTTTGAAGGGCTCAGGTGCTGAACCAGCTATGGAAGAAATGACGGGACAGACAGACTCAAGGGGAGATGGAAGTGTCATTTGGCAATTGTATTGCCAACACTACTGATTTCTCCACTTTATGTGGATAATACAAATAATTCAAAACCTTGACAAGTAGCTGGCAGCTAAATGTTTTAGTTCTGTTAGAAGGAATTCATAAGACAAACTATATTTCTCTTGTATGAGCAAAATTTTCAACTATTATGATTTATTTCTCCATAATTTCTTTGTATTTTATGATGGCAAATAAAGAGATTTTACTTCACAAATGACTGATTAAGGATGTGATGCTTTCCAAGGCATTTGTTACTATTTTTAAAATTGCCTTTCTACTGAGGAATTTAGTAAACATTTCAATGGAAAATGAGCGTCCTTTATGAATAATTTCAAGTAACAGAGTGTTCTTTTTCTTTCTGGGGACACAACACATTAAATTGCAACTGATTTTTATGTAATAAATATCTAAAAGTAATAGAAGGAGAGCCAGTTACAAGCTCAGAATAAATAGAATGAATCTGAGTGACAGATTTTGCCTTGAGCAGGGGCAGCTTCCACTTTCGCAACTTTTTGGAGTGACTTGCTTTCCTAACTGGATGACAAGGCTTTCGTGTAGGTGGGAAGATGTCCATAATCCACATCTTTGCTGTAGTTTCTGTCCACGTAGCACATTTACTCTCTCTATAACTTGTTTCTAGGGACTTGAATGAGTATTGTGTGGACAAAACCATAATGGTATTTTGTTTAAAAGATCATAAAATGAAATCTATATTTCTTCCAACAAAAATTCAAGGAATCCCAACTTTAAATGAACAGCCTGAAGTTATAGAACATAGGACTTAAGGTTTCTTTAATAACAAAATTTATGTTAAAAAGTTACTTCCAATGAGAGGTATTCATTTCATTATTTATCTGAAAGCAAAAGGAGTACATTTCCTAGTTAGATTATAGAAGCATTTGGGACTCTGAAGCTTTACAATATCCATAAAAGTCACAGGTGGAACATATTTTCTGGGTGTGACCCTAGATAAAAAATGGATTGATTTTTAACTTGACTCTCTATAGAGTGAATTCCCTGCATGTACAGGGTTCAGAAATCAGATAGGCATTTTTGCTTTTCCTCTCTATTTCGGATGCACCGTCCCTATCCTGAAATAAATAGGCTGGGTTTGGGGAATAAGAAATGGAAATCAAAGTTAGGAATTAGACCAGACGGGGATTCCTTTTCTGCATTCAGTTTTTTTTGTATTGCAGGGGCTGAGAATCATGTGAGTGGAGCAGACAAAAAAGCACATGCTCTGCCTTAGTCACTGGGATGGTTCGCGCGCTGTGGCTGGGCAGCTGCAGCTCCATGGTGAGTCTGGGTGAGGAACGTTGAGGATTGATTGGCACTGTAGTTTTTTCTTTGACCTGAGGGAGAGGAGGAAGTGACTAAATGTAACTAAGTGCTTGCCAATATTGCTCGTTGCTACTGGACCTCTTACTACAGGACCAGTGGACTTGACGCTGGGACGTCTCTGTTGAGGCAGATGCTGAGTTTATGGCTTCTAGACATACTAGAAAAGTTTGACAAATATGAGAGTGTGACATCTTCTTGAAATAGAAGAACATCAGTGCGAAGAAATTCATCTAGAAAGCTAAAAGTTCTTACTAGAAGAAGAGGGGCCTGATGAGAAGCTCGGTGTAAGCTTCATGCAGACCCAGAACTCAGACATGCTAGTCTAAAGATGAGTACAGGGAAAGGCAGCTGAGAGAGAGGCTGCAGCGGGGACTGATCGCTGTCTTGTGTGTATGTACCCTCGCGTTTTTAAGGTCAAAGATTCTTGGCCTTTCAGATCTGCACCATCCTCAAAGACAAATCAATACTCCTTCCAATTGGTGGAGTATCCTTTTTTGACACTGCTACATAAAAGGTCAGAAAGTCAGTTGCTTTTAAACGTTTTCTGTGAAATAGAACTGAATAAGATGATCAGAGCTCCACCAGAGGCAGCTGAAACTTAATCGAATAAATTGCGAGCCAAAAAGTGAACGTTGAGTAAGACTCAGTATTCCCTCCAAACCATCACGTCAGAGTTACACTTCTGAACTCGGCCACCAGGGGTCAGGGCATTGTCTCTAGGAAGCTTTTACTGCATGCACTTGTGTGAAGAGGAAAGACGCTGTGCCTTTAGTGGATCTAATTCTTGCGTACATAACCTCCACCCCCTGGAAAGCGTTTAACTTCTGGTCCTGTGACTTACCTCTGGTGCCTTTGATTTTGCTAGTCCCAGGTAGGTGTATGTGTGTCTCTGGCAGTCTTTGTTTTACAAAGGAGGCAAGAGTGAAGAATCTCACTTTTGATATAAAATTTCTGCAGTTCTCTGGTTTGTTGATTTTGTTAGAGGTGGGTTATTGCAGGGTCCCAGGATCTGGCCTCCGAGACAGACTCAAGACAGCCTGGATGGATGGAGTGCACCTGTGTCACAGGGACCCACGTCTGAATCCCTTGTGGATGTAGTGCATCTCCTCTCTGAGAGTCAGGTTCCTTCTATTTAAAAAAAGAGAGCAATATTATCTACCTTAGGGGATTTAAATTAATTAGACATGCAAAGTGCATTAGCAGGGTGACTGGCACACAATAAGGCAGTTACAAAAGGCTACCTCTTGTGGTAGGGAGAGAAGGCTGTTGGGGAGGCCCTCTGTAGACAGAAAAAATGGTCATAGACAGAGGCCAGGTGTCACTAGATTGTAGACTATTCTTGGGCCTTGAGGCTTCGGGGCCAGTGTCTGGTCGTAGACCGTAGACTCTAATAAATAAGTGAGGAACAAGAGACACACACTTTCTCACTCTTTTTTTTTTTCTTTTTTTTTTCTCTAAGGGTAGTAATGATCAGTCCAGATGGCATAGTTAATTGGAATTGCAATTGATCCCACAATACCATTTAAGTCAATAGTTTAATTGATTTTCTGCAGGAAAACCATCATGAGAACCGCCAAGGAAGAACAAAGTGAAATGCATTAAATTCTGTGATTTGTTCATATCTTCCACCCACCCTATATACATAAAAATAATGACTGAAAAGAAAATTAGAGAGGCAAGGAACTGTGATTAAAAAATTATCAAATGGGCTGAAATTCAATCGATGGTTTGTTTTGTGGTTCTGAGTGATGTCAGGGCACACTGTGCCGACTGGCCAGCTCACACGTAGCTGATGCCCAGCAATGCCCTCGAAAAGAAAAACCCGGAGTAGAGGAGGCAGCGCTGATGTTCTAGATACCCTTCTTGAAAAGTAAAGATGAAATTTGGGGTGCATAGATACACAGCACGACAGTAACAGCCAGCAAGCTGTTAGATGGGGTGAGATGAGATGAGATTGTTATTTAAATTCAAATCTCTGTGTGCTTTACCTTCAAATCCCATTTAGTTTTGTTCCACTGTAACAGGATGTCTATAGTGAGTAAAACACAATTTTCTACTGTGTATTTCTTGCCTTAGCAGGGGGGTCAATAAGCCAGAACACCTAAGTGGTCACCAAATGCTATTTTTGAAGAATTTTCTTTATGTTGAACTATAATTTCTAGATTTTTTTTCCCATAAATCATTCATAAAAATATTTTGACTGGTATTGTTATATCTCTAGATAATACTTGTATCTTCTCAATAAATAAACATAATAATAGAATAGGTAACAAGGAATTAATGATGGAGACTAAAGTGAAGAAAACAATAGCCATCAGTTTTTAATCAACTACCATCTGGTGGTTCACATTTCATCATTAATGTAATTTATTGTTGTGGCCATTTTCCTTGTGATGCCAAATTTTTTAGATGAAATACTTTTTATCATATCACTAATTGATTCCAAGTTACTGCTCAAGAAACAGTGGAAAGATAATAAAATTCCACATGCAAATAATCTGGATTTGACTATTAATGCACTGTATACAGTGAGTGGTACAGTAAAAACCATTCAATCTCTGTATATCCCGATTTCATCAGGGAAAATAAGAGTCTGACAGCTACTTCTCACGTGGGTGTTTCTACCTGGATACGAGAGAACTGGAAGCCTGCCGCGCACGGCCTGCATAGCCTCCTCCCTCGTCCTGGTATTCCTGCTCCCGGAGCTTCTGACTCTGCCCATTTGCTCGGTACATAACGTCTTATTCTTCTTCGCTAGCATTATTTCTCCTGCTTTGAGAAGCCTATATAAACTACTGCCTACCGAGTCAGCCCTTCCTGATAGGATGAGATATTAGTAGGATTGATCATAATCTTTTTATATTATCAGAACCATGTTATCATATTAATTTACCATGTATGGTTCATTACTTTCCTCTAATTTTCTCAGAGGAGAAAAAAATACTGTGAAAACTGGTATAAATATAGGAGGAAGGAAATATGTGACATACTATCTTGAGAAAATAAAGTTTTACAATCATTCGCAGAGGAAGCTTTCACTTACCTTAAATCTATCTCTGTCATAGCCTTCCCAATAATTTATGCCTTAATTTAATTATGATAAAGCACCAAATAAAACTAAATGGAGGACCATTCATCAAAATACTGTATCAATGTATGAGTGAGGATTTGAATCTAGCTTGCTGTTACACTTTAAAACATGTTCCTACTCCTGTAATATACTATAAATCTGTTATTCTGAGTACCATCACCTGTGTGGCTTACTCTTTGATTTAGAACATTTTTACTTATTTTTTAATGTAGACTTTATAGTGAATATCCTAGTTCTTTACTTTTCACTTGTGATCAACTTAGTGGGCCACTGTCTTCCTGATGGTAAGACACATTTATGATTTTACTGAATATAGAGAGCTGTTCCTAGTCCTCTTCTCAGTCTGGGGAGTTTCTATTTGTAATCCCATGGAGAGTTATTGGAATTCTAGGGAGTTAATTCCAACCTACCACTTCCAGTGCAACACATGGTGAGAATAAAGATCCTAAGGCATAGTTGTAGTTGTGCAGAGTGCTGGGGCCCTAAGTCCAGCCACGATGATGGCCACCTAGAGCAAAGGCTTGAACTCAGGATGAAACCCGGGTTTTATTCATTCATGAAGGAGTGGCTTGAGGATGAGTGACTTGAGAATGGTGGGAAGTAGGTGAGAGACATGAGCTGGACTAGATAGTAGGGCTGCATTCACCTCTGTGATATGCCAAGGTACGCAGAAGGAGCAATTTCATTTCGCAGTAGAGGTGACATCTAATGTTTTGGGCTTGGTGCTTTAGCTCTGATGTATAATCTTTCAAGTCCCAGAAGTTCCCTTTACCTTGAGGTTCTGATTCCAGGAATGCGAAGCATTGGCTCTTCATCTGGCCTCATCCTAGCTCACACAAGGGAGCAGCAGGTGTGGGATTCTGGGGAAACACTGCCTGCTGTCTTCAAAGATTACACATCAGCACCTTGGCTAGACCGATATGCATTGCTTAAAGCCAACTTACCAGGGGGCTGAGGAGATAGCTCAGTAGAATAAG
>PVKA01044994.1:0-15829 GCA_004027165.1 Ctenomys sociabilis
AGAGAAACCTTGATTTAAGAAAGCTTCTTTCGAAGTCTTTCCAATATCCTTAATTCTAAATTCTCAGCTTATTTAAATTTCATACTTTGACCTATCATTTTTCTGAGCCATAACAGAGACAGTGAATGTGGACTGTCAGGAAAAAAATGTTTTTACATTAAGAGGATGTTGGAAGACTGAATAGTAAAATGTATTAAATCTACTAAGTAGGCTATCTTTGCATTGACATTGTAGGTTCATTAGCCTAAATGTAGGCCTCCCACATTTTCCTTGAGGGAAGGATATATTGTGGCATTTGTTGTAGGATCATGGAGAATTCATTGGTAAGTGGTTTAGTACAATGTAGTTTTGTAGTTGTTGTTTTTATGGGGTTAGGCTATAAAATAAATAGTTGGACTGAAAATATCTTGCTCTCACACAATTTCATTGCCTCACTACTTTTCACACTCTTACTTTTTGTTGGCCAGCTCACTAGTTCTTTCCAAGCTAAGTGTTTCAAAGTGTCAAGTGTAAGTAGTGCTGCAGCCAGGCAGCAGCTGGCTTTGTTTTTACTAAAGTGTGAGATGCCACTGAACAGCTATCAACTTGTACACATTCTTTTAAAATGAAATAATTTTAGGAATTTCAATGTCAGTGTCCTTTGAAAATGTAATAATCATTGCAGACTCCAGCAGCTTAAATATATCAAATGTTCACTTCCATAGAAGTCAAGTGAGAGCAACATGACACTGTAAGTGGGCTTTAGTTGTTTGTTATTCACTCTTGTCCTCTTCTCTACGTTTCCTCATAGGTGATCACTTTATGAATTTTCCACATTTCTGCCATCTAAGACAGACTATAAACTAAAGACATTTGTTTGTTCTGCTCAGACACCTCTGACTGTGGTAGACTGGATATCACTAGATTACAGTGACAGGGAAAATAAGACATTTCACACTGTGTTAAAAATGTCTGAATTTGAGCGATATCAACAGAAAGCAGCCAACATGTTTGAGGATTTGAGATATAAATAAGTTATTTATTTCCAGTTTCAGTAGGACCACAAAGTCAAAGATTCAGAGTGGACCATTTGAAATCTACAAATTTCACACTTCTCTTCAACAGTCTGAGGAGTTTTAGAATGTGTAGTTAAGATGGGAGCTATGAAATGCAGAGTTGAGTGGTTTAGAGGGGAACCAGAGAGAATGTAATGTGAGCAGACAGTCTATTATGAAACAAAAAGAATAGGAAAAACTATGAAAAGAATAGGTAAGAGCAGTGCCTGGGAGGCTAAGGCAGAAGTATCATGGGTTTTAGGCCAACCTGGGCCACATAACACATTTGAGGCTAATCTGGAACATACATGGTTTGATTAAAAAATACAGTGAGTGTTTAAATGTGTTAAAAAATTGTTCAAATAAAAGACATGTCATGAATATAAACTATTCCTCCTTGCTTTGATCATGTGTAACCCTTTGTTCTTTCCACTTTCTGAAGCCATCCTGGAAGCCCTCTCTTGTAAATGTTTTCAGCTGTATTATGGTGCGTAACAGGATATCCTGATTCAATTAAAAAAAGTTACCCTTCATGGCCATTTTGAATGGGAAAAATCAGAAGTCATATTGTGCTAAGTCCAGTGAATAATAGGTAGAGGAGGCTGCCTCATAGTGTTTTTACTAGACAGAATTGCCATAAATGTACACTGCTTCATAAAGTAGCAAAAATTATGGGGTAAGTGTGTTTGAAGTGAAGAGGAATTAATAGCAATGTTCTTTTATAGTAATAAATTAAAAAATAAACATTTTGTAATTATACTTCATAGCTCAACTGTATCTTTAAAACAAAGAAACAAACATAAGGATGATACTCAGAATAATGAGTTGCATACTAATATGGAGGCTCAGCTCAGATGAGTTAGGACCCATTTGTTAGGGATGCCAAAGAGCAACATTTAGGATACACAAACAAGGCTGGAAAATCAGATGCATATTAGAGGTATAACTTATACTTTCAGGGATTAGACGTGGGTCATACACTTTAGTCTGTAGGTCTGAAGGGTTGAAAGGAGGAGAGTTCAGATTCTGGACAGAGTCATGATCTTATAGTCTCAAGGATTATGAAATATGATTTTTAAATTTTTTGCTGAGGTAGTATAACGTGTGACTACACCTATAATTTTCTTTGATTATATGAAGGTTATTCTCAGAATATTCTCAGATATATTAGTGAATATTAACAGGTCATTTGAGCCGGGCGTGGTGGCGCATGCCTGTAATCCCAGCACTAGGGAGGCTGAGGCAGGAGGATTGTTGTGAGTTCGAGACCAGCCTGAGCCACAAAGTGAGCTTAAGGCCAGCCTGAACTGCACAGTGAGACCCTGTCTCAAAAAAAAAAAAAAAAAAAAAAAAAAAATAGGTCATTTGAATCAACTAATGGTATGTTCTAAAGTATCAGGAACAGAGAAAATCTCTAAGGTCACAAACCTAAGAGTATAATCTTTATTTTATTTTTTGTTTTTTGAGTATAATCTTCTGAGGAAAGGTTTTATCTCTATAATCTATACATTACAATTAAAGTAATTTATGGGTAGATCATATATCTAAGACCTGCTTTGATGGAACAAGGCAAAGATATCTCATTCTATCATGGTTGAAGAACACAGTATTTCTTAATATTTTGTTTATGATGATTATCCTTTAAATTTTGCTTGTTTGAACTGGAAAGAAATTAAACAAGGCTCTTTTTGGGTGAAGCACATTATAAGCCCAATAATTCTGCAAGTAAGGAATATGGCTGATAAAAATATGGAGGAGAAGCTTTCAGCTATAGCTAAAGAAAGGGCATTTAGTGGACTTGAACTAGTTATTTCTGTTTAGGTCGCTGTTTTCTTTTCCTTTATGTGTACTTATCTTCTGGTACTCCAGTAGTCATCCTTCAG
Organism: Ctenomys sociabilis; assembly: GCA_004027165.1. Taxonomy (NCBI): domain Eukaryota; kingdom Metazoa; phylum Chordata; class Mammalia; order Rodentia; family Ctenomyidae; genus Ctenomys; species Ctenomys sociabilis. The sequence goes on from PVKA01044994.1 coordinate 2,918, forward strand.
TTCTCAGAAGAAAAAAAATACCATAAGTCTTTCACAAGTGAGCTGTATTCTGGGAGAAGACTCAGACAAAGAGAGTCTTATACGTTTTGACACATGCACACAATGTGCTTTGCTTTGTGCTTTCTAGCAATCTCCCCACCACATCACCACTTTTTTCTTCTGGCTTCTGTCATCCTATGCAATAAGCCTGGAGCAGCAGGACTGTAACAATGTCTGGAAGACACATGAGCTATTTCTGAGGCTTGTTTGCACCTTTGAATGTTTGTAATGTGGTCTGTTCATGTCTGTGAAAGTTCACAAGTCAAATGTTTGTAAATCAGGGGTTTATTGCAATGGTAGTGTTTAATGTATATGGTGTATTAAAGACTACATTGTGGAGGACTGAAGAAAGAAGAAGAATCAGAAACACCAAGCAAAATGCCTTCTTTCAGGTCCTTGAAGGTGAAAGGAAAGACTATTTTAGAGCCTCTGATTCCTTTGACACAAATATAATACTGTAATTTCAAGGTACTGTTGTTTAATGGGGGCATACAAATTATGATGAGTTGCATTCTATAGGAAAGAAATTAATGAAAGTTACCTCAAAATGTAGATACTGAAAACCTAATAAAATGAATCTGTGTTAACAATCTCTTCAATAATCCCCTTTTGAAAATATCATGGCTGACCCTTAGAAGAGTTAAGTTACCTACTGTGTTAAGTGGTTGGTTATCGACAGATACAAACAAAAAGGAGATATAAATGAAGGACCATTTTGTAATGAAAAAAAATTTATATCTGTATATACAAAATAGCATAGATATACAGCTATTTTCTCTTAGTTCAATGAGAAAGTTTTGAACTAATCATGTTTAGACAGGATATCATGTCTGCATCTTGTACTATGAATAACTACTACAAAGACAACAATATGCAATGTATTAATTATTGTAACTGTCCTACTAACCTTTTTTGATACTGTCTCGTTGCTACTTCTTTCTCAGTAATATTAATATAAAAAAGAAAGATACAGCACTAAAATCTTTTTGCACTGAAAAGAAATTAAACAAGGCTCTTTTTTGGGTGAAACTCATTATAAGCCCAATAGCTCTGCAAGTAAAGAATATGGCTGATAAAATGAGAAAGTTTTGAACTAATCACGTTTAGACAGGATATCATGTCTGCATCTTGTACTATGAGTAAGTACTACAAAGGCAATCTCAATTCAGTCTACTTTTGAGAATTTCCCAAAATTGATGATAAGTTAGTTAATCTTTGTCCTATTAAAGTATAATCATAAATATCTTTCATATACAAATAATTTCCTTTATTTATTAGTAAATTTATCACCAGATGATTACCACTACATTAATTCATTTATTATTTTAGAACTCTATATATTATATTAGAGTTTTTTTTTCCTGTGTATCATGTAATTCTACTAGCAAGTAATCCCACCTTCTTCCATTTTATTTTCATGTGATCTCTGAAGGGCAGAGTCACTCAGATATCCCTCAAGCTTTTGCAGACTTTTAATTTATTTTTTAAACATTTAAAATATTTTAGATCTATGAGGCTGAGTCACAAATTTACTTTAATAATGTGTTGATTTTTCTTAAACATATTTGTAGACTTTTGTCCACTAATGTTATTCATTCCTAGAAATTCTTAAAAAATCATACACACACACACACACAGACACACACACACACGCACACACACACAATGTCCTCTGCCTTTGTCTTTTTCCATATAGCTGTTTGTTCATTCTAGATCTTTTGTACTTTCATATACATTGCTTAGAATCAACTTGCCACTTCTACAACAGTAGTCTGCGGAAATTATTAAAAGGTCTTGAGCTACCCAATGATTTGAAAAGAAATGACATCTGAACAACAGCTAGTCTTCTAACCTGAGAAAATCATATATCTTCTGTTTGCTTAAGTCTTTTGAAATTTTTCTTAGCAGTGCTTTGTAGCGTTCAGAATATAGGTCTTGAACAGTTTGGGTCATTAATCTTTTTAAGCTTTTCATATTTTTGATGCTACCGTAAGTGGTACATTTTACTTTCTGAGTATTTGTTGCTAATTTCTAGAAGTACAATTTTATTATTTTTTGTGGTTCCAGGGGTTGAACTCAGCACCCTGCGCTTGCCAGGCAAGCACTTATTCTACTGAGGTATCTCTCTGGCCCTACAATTGTTTTTGCTTCCTTTCTGAAGTACTTGAAATTGAACCCTTGGCCTCAAACATGTTAAGCAAGTGCTGTATCATCATACTATACCCCATCCTTAAAATTGGCTTTTTGTGTTACCTGTATAGATTGCTATCTAATTAAACTTGTTTTTGATATTAATAGCTACTTAGAGGTTCTTTCAGACTTTTACATAAGTAATCATGTTGTCTGTGCTTAAAAGGAGGCTTTTGTCTTTCTTTCCAGTCTATTTGGTTTACTTGTTTCGTTTGCCTTATTATAATGTTAGAGTCTCCAGTACAGTGTTGAATAGAAATGGTGGGAGTGGACAACTGTGATGATTAATTTTTTGTCAGATTGACTGGGTCATAGGGTGCCTAGATTAAACATTATTTCTGGATGTGTCTGTGGTATTTTTGGACAGCATTAGCATTTGAATCAGTGAACTCAGTACAATAGATTGTACTTAGAATGATGCCTCCCCAGTGTGGGCGGGCATCATTCAATCTGTTAAGAGCTCAAATAAAACAAAAGGTAGAAGAAGGCGTTCATCCCTTTTATTCTGCTTCACTGCTTTACCTAGGACATCTCATCTGATCTGCTTTTTGGACTGGGATTTATATCATCAACATTCTTGGTTCTCAGCCCTTCAGATTCAGACTGAATTACTTCAATAGCTTTTGTGGTTATCCGATTTGCAAACAGTAGATTATGGGGCTTCTGCCTTCAAAAACCCAAGACCAAATTTCTCATAATTTTCCCAATATGCATATTCTGTTGTATTTGTTTCACTGGAGAACCCTAACACAACCCCCTTGCTTTTCTTTCCCATCTTAGCGGAGATAGGTATCCAGCTTTTTAAGTCACTGTAGGATTTTTAGATACACTTCTTCTCAGGTTGATAAAGTTTGCTGATATTTTTTTGTCAGATATTATGCAAATTGCAAAAATACTTGGCAGTTTGGTATCATTGTGAAAAATTAAAATATGTCTCAGTCATTTCTTTAATCTGTATAATACAATATAATAAATTTTTCACAAATAATAAGTAATTGAAACTCTCATTGCTACTTTCTCAATAAAATTATATATATAATATAATTATATATTAATGTATTATATATAATTATATATTTTATATTAATAGAATATATAGAGAGTCACAAATTTACTTTAATAATGTGTTGATTTTTCTTAAAGATATTTGTAGACTTTTGTCCACTATATAGATACATACAGGTAGAATTCTGTAAGTAACCGTGTGCTTAGACTTCATAGACTCACATACACGTCCACCTGTTCAAAGCTTTAGGGAGAGGGCCAGCCAAATAACCCAGCCTATTAAAGTGCCTGCAAGAAGGCACAGGGCTAGGGGTTTGGTCCCGGGCCTGCCATGCTGGTCCTGACCCTGGGGCTCACTGAGATGGCAATGGAGCCCAGGTTTGGTGGCATGCACTTGTAATCTCAGTTCTTGGGTGGCTGTACACAGGTGGATCACTACGAGTCTGATCTAGTAGTGAGACCCTGTACACCCTGTACATCCTTCCCTAAAATAAAACAAAAAAGACAAAGAAAAAGAAAAACAAAGCTCAAGGGAGAAATGTCTTGGTTATTATGCATAGTATTCTAGTCTAACAAGTGAAACAGTTATGTCTAATCTAAGAAAGCAAGCGTAAGTGCTAAGAAAGTGTATCATTAGCATTGAGTTCTGGTGCAATGACTTAAAAAAGAAAGGGGGTTGTTTTTCTCACATAATAAGAACCAAAGATAGAAGTCTGGGATTGGTGCAGCTTTATACCAGTGAGTATATATGGACAATGGATTCTTATAGCTTCCAGTTCCTCTTTGTGTTGAACCAGATTGGATGAATAATTTATATTGCATGGTATAAAACAAATAGGAGCCCCTTGTTCAAGCACTAAGAATTTCAAGGTGGTGTTGGCAGAGCACAAAATTGTAACAGGGTCTTGTGTGACTGCATGGGTTGCACACTCTGGAGCCTGATATTTTCATCTTTGTTGTTATAAGATTGCTCCAGACATATTTCATTTCTAGGCAGTTGGATGAGAAAAGTGAAGACAAAGGTATATATTCATATTAGAAATAAAATAGCTTTCCTGGAAGCTCTAACCAGTAAATATACATTTATATTTCATAAGCCAGAAGTGGATTCCATGTCAACTGCTTAGCTACAGGCTGTCTGGGGAAATAAGTTTTTGTAGCTGGGTATTTTGCTGCTGTAAAGGAAGTTGGGAGTTTAGAAGGAAAGGGAATGATATTAATATGCACATTTCCTATTTCATTTCTCTAATGATATGCAACAAACCACTACAAAACCTAGTGATTTAAAATAATGACATTTAATTTGCCCCTAATGCTGCATTTTGGCAGAGAGCACCACTTTGCTACATTCTGTTATCTGGAGTGCTTCAAGACCAAAGGCTGGACTCATTTGAAGTCATTCAAATATGTAGGAGTTGATTTTGGCTATTAGCTGGTAACTCTACTGGGGCAGTGGCTGGAATGCTTTCATATGGCTTTGTTTGTGATTACTTAGCTTCCAGCACAGAGTGAAGGTTGAGTTGCTTTTTATGACTTAGCCTGAAATGTCTCATGGTACCACTAGTGCTACAGTCATCAACCCACCACGTTGTACTCAGTTTAGGAGGTGACCTAGACCCAGTGACAGTAAAATGCTAATATATTTTAAGGGTATGTGGGCTGAGCTATGTTATTACTGCCATCTTTGTAGATATAATTTGACTGCAGTTTCCTTCCCTGTCCATCCACTGATATCAACATAATTACTCTATTTCTTTTCCTTTTTGCACAGTGATGGAGTTAAAACCCACGATTTTGCTAATGCCAAGCAAGCATGCCTCCACGGAAGGTCATCCCCATCTATTTTACTACACATCACAGCTCCCTTCCTTTTTTCTTCCTCTTCTCCTCCTTTTTTTATCACTTTCTTCAGAGCTTTTATTTTTGTACTGGAAATTGAATTCATTGAGTTATATGCCCAGCCTTTTTTTTTTTTTTTTTTTACTTTGTTATTTTGAGAGAGTCTCACTAAGTCACTAAGTTGCTCAAGTGGGGCTTGAACTCGCTATCCCCCTGCTTCCACTTCCCATACTAGAGGAATCACAAATCTGCATCACCATGCTCAGGCAAAGAACTCGTTTAAAAGTAAATTCGACCTGGTTATCTGTCTATTAAAAGTATTTCAGTACTTCCTACCCTTTATAACTTAAACTTGATAAAAATCTTGGGCATGGTTCATGGTGTGTATTTATGGTATGTGTCTAGATGTGCCCCCCAAAACCTCATGCAACCATGAAGAGGGCACATTTTGGAGGTGGCTAAGTCTAGTTTGTGATTGATTCATTATCTAGTTCTTGGACTTTGGGTGTGAGTACTATGCCCACCCTAGGGCAGGTAGCCTACATACAATATAAGGGGTAGAAAGAGTCTTCTCTCCCTCCTCCCTTTTTTGCTCTTATTGACTTTGCTGTCTTTTGCCACCATGAGCTGTTTCCCCCTCTGCCATATGTCACTCTGCCTTGGAACCAGCTGATGATGGACTAAAACCTCAAACTGTGAGGAAAAAAAATTTCCCTGCTTAATTTTGTGTTTCAGGTATTTTGTCTCAGCAATGAGAGAAAAGTAACTAAGACAGCATGCTTGGTTTTACTCTGAAATTTCACTTCTTTTTTCCTTCCTTATTCTTTATTTGCCTCTATTAGAGGACATATCAGTTCCCCAAACACATCAGATTCTTTTATTCTTCTTGCCCTGTACCCATACTTTTTTGCTCCTGATGTACTTTTCTTAAGTGTACTGAGTGGACCAGACTCTGATTCTTCTTTACTTTTCAAAGGAACTTTGAATTAATGATCAGTGAACATGTTGTACCTCAACATTTAGTTTTACCTAATTCATGTTGTGGCTCCTTCTGAAGTAAAGCTTCACAGCTTCCGTAACTTCACCAGTATGGTTGCTCCCATATATCTGCTTTTATGATACTTGGTATTTCATCAGGAGTTGATAAGCAAAGTACTATTCTTATTCCCATCTTACTGGTAGGAACTGGAATCCAAGGCTCACTAGTGTCAGGGAAGGCCTGCAACTCAGGCATGAGCTCCAGGTGGAAGACTCTTATTCATTGTGCTCTAAATGATTTGACAAAAGAGATAAAGGATGCATTAATTAATCCTGTCATAGTTGATCAGGAAAGGGCTTTGTAGAGGTAAGACTACCTTAGCAGTGTCTTGAGGTGCAAGTATAGTTTTATTGAATCATGATGGGAAAAGGATATTGTAGGTGGTAGGAACAGAGTGAACAAAAGCAGAGTAGGGAAAGCACAGGTACATTATGGTGATGGTAAGTAATTGTAGAAGAAGTTGTGGAGGAGTTAAAACTGGAAAGACAGGTTGCGTAGTTCTGTAAGTAATTAGAAGACATCAAATATTTTGTTTTGTTAAGCAAAACTAAAGATAAAGCTGCACAGAATAAATATAAGGAGTCAGCTATTTGTATGGAATATTATACTTATATTCTCATTTTACTTGCAAGCTATAAAGCATTACATACATGTTAGTTTTTTTTTTTTTTTTTTTTTTTTTTGTGGAACCAGGGATTGAACTCAAACCCTACCAGGGAAGTGCTTATTCTATTTAACCATCTCTGTGGCCCCAAATGTTATGATTTTTATCATAGATATGTTGCATGGTCCTGAGACAGAAGAATATAGAAGTAAATAGGTAACCAAAGCAGTTGGTAAATGCAGAGAGCTAGGTAAAAAGTGAGCAAAATGTATTATAGAAAAATTGATCATGGGTGTGTGTGTGTGTGTGTGTGTGTGTGTGTGTGTGTGTGTGATAGTGATCCACCTAGGACCTCACATGTACAAGGTATATTGGTCAGCTTTTCTTAGCTGCGACCAAATACTTGACACATACAACTTAAAGTTAGAAAAGTATTTTGGCTTATGGTTACTGAGTATCACCACAGTACCAGCAGGCAATAGGCCAGCCGATCCAATGCAGAAATGTCATAATGAAAGAATGTGATGGAGATAGATAGATAGATAGATAGATAGATAGATAGATAGATAGATAGAGAGAGAGAGAGAGAAATACAAACCATAGCACTAGGCAATTACAGTACCCCTAAGCTATGTCTTTAACCTTGAAAGGAAGTTTAAAAGGAATTGTATTTCCTTTTTTTTTCCCGGAACCGAACTGAGGATTGAACTCAGGCCCTTGCACTTACCAGGGAAGTGCTTATTCTACTGAACCATCTCCCTTGCCCCAGGAATTGTATTTTCAAAGCTCTTTGAAAAAGCACATGGCTCTTAAGGCATAATAAGTGATTATATATCTATATGTTACACATGCCTGTGTATGTATGTCTGTTATATCTATCATCTATGTAATCTACATTTCTACCTCTTTATGCTTGTAAAATGATAGAAATGCCAACATTTAAATATAAAACCACTTAAAGTTATGTGCTATACCATATAAAAATCTACTGCAGAGAAGAAAGGACCCATATTCGCAAAAAAAAAATATAATCCAGGGTGCCTGAGAGCATGTTGATTAATTGAGATAGAAGAGAAAAGCGAGAAGAGATTAAAGACTTCCTATGAATTTGATGCCTAAAGAAAGAAAGAAAAGACATAGGGAAGGAAAATCCACAAGAACTGGGAGAATAGGGGTTAGATAAAAGGAACCTAATTAGATCCCTACAATAGTGATAACGAACCTATGGCACATGTGCCACTGTGAGCTGTGTGTTATCATCGAAATCTCTAAAAGCTTCTCCATTGTTGCCCCACAACAGCTTTTAAAAGTTTATTTATATAGAAATCACCTGATCATGCTATTAAAATGCAGTTTCTGATTCAGCCAGCATGAAGTAAGCCCTGAGATGGTGTATTTCTAATAAATCATAGTTCGAGCTGTATTCCTAGTCCAGGATCACACTCAGTAGCAATTCCCTCCAACTTGGGATACTGAATTTTGCCTAGGAAACCTGTGTGTGTGCTGTGTGTGTGTGTGTGTGTGTGTGTGTGTGTGTGGTGTGTATGTGAGAGAGAAAGACAGAGACAGAGAGAGAAAGAGAATAGCAGTTTATTTCAAAGACAATAAAGTTGTTGATTTGGGTTTTTAAGCCAAAATGTATAAATAAGATAGTAGTTAAAGTAAATGGTTTATTTCAAATTGGAGTACATATAATAGGCAGAAGGATTAAGCAATATTTGTAAATCTTCCAATAGAAAAATTGAACAAAGGAAATATATGAAATGGTTCATAACTTAATAGGGTGATAATTTTTTCTTCATTCTTTACTTATTTAGTACTTGGAATTAAATCCATGATCTTTACAACTCAACTATGTGACCAAATCTTTTTTTAAAATTTATTTTGAGAAGGGCTTCACTAAGTCACTAAATAGTCCATATTTGGCTCAAAATTGTGATCTTCCTGCCTCAGCCTCCCAGAGTGTTATGATTATAGGCATGTTCTACAATACTTGGTTAATAACACAGTAATTTTAAAAGAAGGATTGCTTTTAGGACAAGAGAAAAGCATTTCGTCTTTAAGAAATTAATGAAGAAAGAAAAGTGGACGACAGGTAGAATATATATTAGAGAATGAAAGGAGTAGTTATATTAAAAAAAACTGATAGGTTCTTAGGATAGATACAAAGACCAAGAATCACCTACATAAGAATAAGAAGACATCCTTGAGGAATAGACATTTCTTAGGGAAGCCCTGCTACTACTGACAAAGATGTCTGTCAAAAGAAATCTGTAAAAATCAATACAGAAAACAAAATAAGTATGAAATAAAAGAGAAAATGACAGTATTTGTAAGCATAACATAACCTTAGACCTCCAGCCCTCCCAGGACAATTTCAGAGCACAGTGAGATAGAGGAAATTGGAAGCCACCCACTAAAACATTATGAAATGGTAGCAGGAGAAGTGAAGAAGTAAATGGATGATAATCTCTCCGGTTTAAAACAATGTTCAAAATGAAAGGCATTAGAGGAGACACAGATTTGAAAAAGAGGAACTCAGGCAAATAATTGAAACCATAAATACTCAACACAAGAAGGAAATGGAATTCATGAAACTGGTCCAAGCAGAAATCCAAGAGATTAAAAACTCCATTTAAAATATATTCAACTGAATTAAAGAAGTTGAGAGTAGACTATCAGATCTAGAAGACAGGACTGTGGATAGCAACCACAAAAAGAAAGATATCTTAAAAATATCAAAGGACCATGGAATATCAATCCAGCCATGACAATAGGAAGCAAAGAACAACAGTATGAGATTTATTGGGGTGAGAAAGCTGGAGATAGTGCAAATGCTATCTGCATTATTTCTGTGAAGAGAAATCATGGCAGAAAAATTTCTAAATATGGAAAAAAGTATTTGACATACAAATATGTGAAGCTGAGTCAGGGATATAGCTCAGTGCCACAGTGCCTGCCTGGCAAGAGATCGGTCCTGAGCTCAATTCCTAGTGCTAAATAAACAACAAAAAAGTGAAGCATGTAGAACTAAAAATAGCCATGACTAAAATAAACCTACACCAAGGCATATAATAATCAGAATTTCAGAAATTCAACACAAGAACAAAATGTTAAAAGTAGACAAAAAGAAACAAATCATCCATCAAGGAAAGCCCATGAGAATCCCAAAAAAGTTCTAAACAAATCTGAAGATCAAAGAGCATGGAGAGAGGTATTTCAAGCCCTAAAAGAAAACAACTTTTAACTCAAGACAGATCTATCTCATAAAACTATCTTTCAAAATCAATGGAGAAATAAGATCATGGCAAAGAACAACTGAAGAAATTCATGATCATTTAATCAGCTCCTTAAAATGCTCTGACAGATATTTTGAAAAGAGAAAATGAAGACCACAAGTTCAAGAACACTAATAGAACCCACCAGGCATGGCAAACAGATAAACAGAGGGAAAAGACTACAATAGAAAAATAACAAAGAAAAAATAACAAGAAATGGATAAGCCAATGCATATTATTATAGTATTAATGTAAGTGATTTAAATTCAATTAACAAAACAGACTGGCAGAATGAATCAAAAAGCAAGATACAACAATTACTGAATACAAGAAATATTGAAGTCATATACTGAAAGCCAAAGGATAGAAAATAATACCGCACTCAACAGGAACCCAGTCAAAAGTAGGAGTAGCTATTCTATTTGCAGACAGTGTGAACTTCTAGCCAAGACTGATCAAAAAGACGAAGAAAGTCGCTACATACTTGTTAAGGGAAGCCTGCAAGAAGAAGATATAAGAATCTTAAATGTATACACAACAAATGCTGGTGCAACAAATTACATAAAACAAATATTAATAGACATAAAAAATTAAATAAACATTAACACAATTATAATGGAGGATCATAATACCTCACTATCACAAATACACCTACTAGACAAAGCCATCAGTAAAGAAATATAAAGACTAAACCAAACCTGTAAAAAAATGGACTTAGTAGCTGTCCACACTGTTTCACCCCACAACATCAGAATACACATTCTTCTCAGCTGCATCTGGGACATTCTCCAAAAAATCTGAATATTATCCCATAGAAATGCAAGAATTGAAATTATCTGACTATAGAGCAATGAAAATGAAATCAATGACAAAAGAAACCATAAAAGCTTCATAAACACATGAAATTAAATAACACTTTTCCTGAGCAACCAATAGGTAGCAGAGGAAGTTAAAGAAAAAAATTAAACAGTATCTGTAATTCAGTGGAAATGCTGATGCACCATACTAGAACTTATGAGATCAATGAAAACAGTCATATGAGGTGTCGCGCACAACCTCACCAGCAAGGAAGATGCAACACTAGACTCTTCTTTCAGCGGTTTATTCAGGACCCTTGAATAATCTTCTTCTACTTCGAGGGGAAGCCCGCTCTTAGCTAAATACCTTCTGGGCGTCCAATCCCGGAAGGCCACGTGGGCGTCACCAATAGGTCCAGGTACGCGGAAGTGAGCCATAGCTTTAGCCTTAGCCATATATGGAGTTGTTTATCACGGAGAGCACTCACCCAGCAGGGGGTGGAAGGCGGAAGCCAGCACCATCTTTCAGGCGTGGCTATTCGCAGCTCTCTACAATATGAGGGAGATTTATAGTAATGCGGTAAATTCTCACATCAGAAAAACAGAATAAGCTCAAAGAAAAAATTTAATGTTGAACCTCAATCTTCTAGAAAAAAGAAAATAATGAAACCCAAAACTTGTATGAGGAAGGAAATTATAAAGAGAAAAGCAGAAATTAATGCAGTTGCAGCCAACAAAACAAGACACAGACTCAATGAATTCAAGAGTTGATTCTTTGAAAGATTAAATAATATTGATAAATCTTAGCTAGCCTTATCGAAAAGCACAAAGAAAAGGCTCAAATTCTTGCAATTAGGAATGAAAAGGGGGAAATCAGAATGGATCCTACAGAAATCCAGATCATCAGTATCTACTTTGAGAACCTGTACTCTAATAAGATGGAAAACAGAAGAAAAGGACACATTCCTAGGTATATATGAATTGCCAAAATGGAATCAAGAAAATGTAAAAATTCTAAATAAACCAGTATCAGTCAAAAAAATTGAACATGTAATCAAAAACTTAACAGCAAAGAAAAGCCCAGGTCCCGATAGATTAACTGCTGCATTCTTTTAATAAAATTGAAAGGGAAACAATATTCCTAAAATCATTCCTGGATGCAGGTAATACCCCGATACCAAAACTGGAGGAGTCAACCCAAAAGTAAAACTACAAGCCTATCTCATTAGTGAACATAGACAAGAAAATACTGGCAATCAGAATGCAATCATTAAGAAGATTATACACCATGCCCAAGTAGGATTCATCCCAGGGATTCAGGGTTGCTTCAACCTATGAAAGTCTGTAAATGTGTCATATCAACACAGCCAAAGACAAAATTTATGGCATCCCTATAGATGCAGAAAAAGCATTTAACAAAGTCCAAAGCTCATTAATGAAAGAAAAACTCTATGAAAATTGGAATAGATGATCTTTATCTCATCCTGGTAAAAGCCATGTATGACAAACCAACAGTAAAGATCATACTAAGTGGTCAAATACTGAGAGCTTTCACTCTAAAATCAGGAAGAAGATGAGGATGTCTACAATCACTATTCCTGTTCAATATAGTTCTTCAAACATTAGCTGCATCGATGGCACCAGAAAAAGTAATAAAAAGACTAAAGATAGGTACAGAAGAAGTTAAATTATCGTCATTTTCAGATATATGACATTCTACAAATAAGACCCTAAAGACTCCACTGAGAGAATTCTTGCTTTAATAACTTTTTTTTTTTTTTTCAGAACTGGGGATTGAACTTAGGCCCTTGTACTTGTCAGGGAAGGGCTTATTCCACTGAGCCATCTCCCCGACCCAATAACCAAATTTAATAACATACCTGGACACAAAGTCAACACTCAAGCATCAATAGCATTCTTGTATATGACAAACTCAATGAGAGAGAAATTAGATGATACTTTTTATACATCCAAAAAAAAAAAAAAAAAAACCTAGGATAGAGAGAATAGGCAGAACTTTTAAAGACATAAATGTATGCAAAGATTTTGTGAACAAAACCCTGATCATGTGGGAGATAACATAAATAATCAACAACTTGGATCTCATCCTGTTAAAAAGCT
>PVKA01044995.1:0-15807 GCA_004027165.1 Ctenomys sociabilis
ATAATGGAGTATTACTCAGCAATTGAGAATGAAAACTTTGAAGCATTTATACTGAAGTGGACGCCACTTGAACATATACTCATAAGTGAAATAAACCAGACACACATGTGTAAATATCGTATAGTCTCCCTAGTATAACAAGCAAAAAGCAGAAATACAAAAGGAAATGTATAACAAGTAAAATCAATTGAGTCCGATAAGGCAAAGTGAATGGCATATGCTGCAGGATACTAATCAGCTTTTCTTCTGGATGGTTAACAACCTAAGATCCCAAGTCAGAGTTGGAGAAATAGAAGAGCCACAAGGCCAGCCAACATTTTGGCCCTCGCCTTTCAACGTCAGCGAAGACTCAGGACATAGGAGAACCGGTACTGCAACATCATGAAACTCAGGTGAGCTCCAAATTTTCTGAACAAGGAGATTGTGGAGCCACAGAGGAAAGAGATCGAAGTTTTATAGTGTGCCTGGGGAGAGTCACATGAAGAGAAAACTTTCTCTCAAGCTCTCACAGAGAGCAAACTGGTCAAGCATTGGCCGTGACTCATCCACATGGATGACACAAAGAATCTACAGAATAAGGCACAGGACTACAAGATAAACCCTGAGGGGACTTCACTGACCACATAGGAAATATAAAGTTCATGTGTTGGTATATAAGTCTTGATCTATCTAGGTCTTAACCATCCAGCATAAATGTATAAAAATGAAGTATACATCGTGGGGCCATAATATTAAGCTGAGCTGTAAATGACTGTTGTTGACAATTTCTTTGAATAGCTCAGTATTGTTGTAGAACGCTGACTGTGTTGAATTGTGGTGTCGAGTTCAAGCACCTAAGTTAGTTGAATGACAATGGAGTGCCCACCTTTGACAGATGTAGACAAAGGAAGGGGTGTAGAAAGAAAAAATCATGATGTGTGTGTATAGACAGTACAGTTGGGATAGATAACACTGTGCTTCTACATAATTCTATGAGAGGCAAGATCTGCACTAATGGTGGTTGGACAGGATATTATGTTGGCTTCTAGTAGTATGGTCATCCAGTAGGAAAATAATAATTGAATTTTTGATATAATTCAGGTATAAAAAAATAAGATAAGTAAGCAGCTACACTCTTAATTCACTAAGAGATATCTGCTAAAATAATATCTGTAAATATAATATCATGTATGCATCTTGTACAATACCAAAACATGAAAACAGTTTGCAATGTATTAATTTATCGAATCTGCATTGTTAAGGTGTCTTGAAACTGTCTGATTGACATTTATAGTTCAATAAAATAAAACAAAATAAAATAAAATAAAATAAAATAAAAAAATGAAGTGAAATAACAATTATTAGACAAAGGATCTTGAACTGGTATTGTTGTTAAAGAAAACAGACTGTCTTAAGGATGGCTCCCCAAAATTCTTAAAAATAGAGACAAAATTGACTCAAGTAAAGCCTTTGAGAAAAATAATAGCGCTTTAATATTAACAAAAACTAGGAAGATGCTTTAATTAAGTTTAGAACTAGCACACTTCTAGCCATCTCACAGAAAGGAAACTTTAGCTCAGAAATCATAAGACTCATAGAATGGCTACAATTAGTAGCTCCCAGTGTCAGGGTCAGGCTGGTGAGCTCAAGTCATAAAGAGGTAAAGAAGTGCAGATGGAGTCTTGAGGAAGTCCATGAACTGCTGCAGGTTGCACTGATCAGGTGCTAGCCTCATAGTGAAAAATCAGAACTACAGTGGATCAAAGATGCAAATCACCAGGATTATCCACTATCATGCCATTAAGCTACAGCTGGCCTCAATTTGGATCTAAACACTGTGTGCCAACATTGTCTACCGGTGACAACAGAAACACACCTTGACATGAACATTTAAAAATTTTTCTTTTACTGTTTTTTTTTTCTTGATTGTTCTTCTCTGTAGGAGTGTGAACCTGACCTCTAGCTTTTGTTGTTATTGTTTTACTGTTATTGTTTTTCTTTATTCCTTTTTGCTTACAATCCTGTCTTATTCATCAGTTTCAAAGTTTACATGAGCTTCCTAAGACCTACAGCAATGCTTCTAATCTCTTTCTGTTCTTTAATTTCTCTGCTTGTCCCTAGACACATCTAAGATTTTTTTCCCTGAGGGAGAAAGAGTTATAATTAGAACTGATTTACTGCATACAATTTTTTGGTTCATTTTACATTCTGTTATATTACCACAGACCTACTTCATATAATTGAACGAGGCACATTGTTTGTTATTTTCTAGTGTGTTTGATATTATTTCAACTGCTGATTGCACTGCTTTAGCTAAAGTTATATAATGTTCTAATCTGTTATTATTCCTAGTATATCAAGACTAAGATTGTCAAAGGTAATAAAAAAAATACAGTGGACCAATAACAAACCAGGGGCAGGGTCAAGTAGGGAAAAACTTCTCATCCACAATAAATTCAAGAGTTAGGATCTCAAAACAGACTACAAACTCAAAAGTCAATAGTTACACCTGGAAGACAATTCTGAGGAGTAGTTATTCCCTATGGTGTACAAATACTACAAATTTCTATGCACCATGGACAATTTACAAACATCAGTTTAGGAATTAAACTAAAACTAATGAAAAATAAGGCACTTAGCAAGTTCAGATTTCCAGATTGCCATAAGCAAACCAGGGGACAATGAGGTTGAACAATTGGAAAGCCGCCAGCTGGACTCCATGAAGAGGTAACTGTATTTTAATAAAGCAGATGAGGGAGGCTCTAGAAAAATCCAATCAGAAATAATTTCCAAAATATCAACAGAGATGGTGACCAAAATGAAAGATATGCCTAGCAACTGCAGAGCAGATACACATAAGAAACTAAGGGACTCAGGAAAGTAGTTGTGCTCCCAATATACGAAAGAAATAGAGTCCATGAAGCAGATTCAAGTAGTTACCCAGGAGATTAAAAATTCCATGAAATATGTGCAGCAGAATGGGCCAAGGTGAAGAGAGAATATCACATCTAGAACACAGTATTGAAATTAGCAAACATTTTTTTAAAGAAGTTTTGAACTTTTATTTATAAATTAATTCCATAAACTACTAAACATGGTAACAAAGAGTTCCTGGCTTCAACCCTATATGGCTACAGGAATAAATTATTTTTAAAACTATCTAAATCTGCTTCTTGCATCCAGAGAAATGAATGTATGACATATAGACACTTTCAAACTGTCTCTAACATTTACAGACTTACAAGTAAATACTCCTCTGTATTTTTATACAGAACTAGGAACAGTCTATTAAGAAGCTAATTTCTAAACTTTCTACTTGTAAAAACTGAATTTCATACAGTATATATATTTTATAAATCCTGCAATTCAGGTAATTTAAGTAATAATCCATAATTAGGTATAAGCATACATGAAAAGGAATTTTGCTATGGTCAGAAAAAGATTTCTTAATGTGAAAAGGTGACTTTATTCCCAATATCTTTTTTTCTGTCTCTATATATTTTAGAATACATTCTCAGCCCAAAAAGAAATGCCTGGTGATTTGACTCTTTGTTTTTTTTTCCTCTCTCTTGAAACTGTTCTGTTTTGTTTTTTATCGATTTAATCAGCAGTGACACGGCGGGGCCTTGTCTTCTTTCGCGATGCTTTTTCAGTCTCACTCTTTTTTTCTTTATTGTCGCGGTCACTTCTTGTTCTGTTTTTTTCTTTCTTCATTTATTTTTATTTTATTAAAATACAAATGTCAATCAGACAGTTTCAAAGACACCTTAACAATACAGATTCGATGAATTAATACATTGCAAACTGTTTTCATAACGTTTTGGTATTGTACAAAGTGCATACATGATATTATATTTACAGATATTATTTTAGCAGATATCTCTTATCAGTGAATTAAGAGTGTAGTTGCTTACTTATCTTATTTTTTATACCTGAATTATATAAAAAATTCAATAATTATTTACCTAGTGGATGACCATAGTACTAAAAGCCGACATAATATCCTGTCCAACCACCATTAGTGCAGATCTTGCCTCTCATAGGATTTTGTAGAAGCACAGCGTTATCTATCCCAACTGTACTGTCTATACACACACATCATGATTTTTTCTTTCTACACCCCTTCCTTTGTCTACACCTGTCAAAGTCGGCACTCCATTGACATTCAACTAACTTAGGTGTTTGAACTCGACACCACAATCCAACACAGTCCAGCATTCTTTCTCCGAGGATTTTTTCGATAGCTTTTGTGTTTTTGACATTAGAATCTGAGGGATCCAAATTGAACAAGTGGAAAGTATACATTTCCTGAAATCACGCATCACTAACCTTTACCTCAAAGTCATCCTCTAATAATTCCTTCTTTTACATGAACTGTTTCTTCTTTTTGCTCAGGTTCTGTTGCTCCACAATCTTGTAATTGAAGTGTTTCTTACTGTCCTCCTCTTCCATCACAAGTAAAGCCATTTCAGACTTTTTTCTCTCTATTTCAGTTTCTTCCTCTGAGGTTGCAGCAGTTTTTACAGATTTCTCTGATTTTTTTTCTTTAAACGTATTTTTTTCAACTTCTTCAGCAAAGTAGGGGTCATTCAAATCAACATCATGCGGAAGTTCCTCTTCACTACTTTTCTGTAAGAGTCTTCTGTTTCCCTTTCAGACTTTTTTTCCTATTCTTCTTTTCTAAAAATTGTTTCCAACGGGTCAGTTTATCTTTTCCTTCCAATCTGTTTTTCACCATCTCTTCTGCACTTTCTTTAAGGCCCGGAGCCCAATTAATCTCCATTTTCATATCATTTTTTTCTTTTCTTTCTCTTGAGTACCCTGCAGGAGCTGCATGTATTTAGCCATCTTTTCTTCATCATCCTTCTGACACTGTTTTTTGTCTTTCCATCATCTTCTCCACTGACCTCGTCATTACCGTGGAGGTCCTCTTCTACCACCTCTTCATCTTCACTAGAGGAAGTTAAGTAGGCTTGAAAATCCATGTCCCAAAGTTCCTACTTTTTAAGTTTTCTGTTGAGTGTTGTGATTCCTCCATGATCAGTCTCATCTCAAGTGATCTCCATCATGGATATTTCCATTGCAGCAGATGTGAAATATTTCAGTTTACTTTTAAATCCATTTCAGAGGCTACATCCTGAGGCTTATCATCAAAAGTAGTATCATCTGGTATAAACCTTAAGTCTCTGAAAGAACAATTACTTTCAAATTCAAGGCCATCACAAACTTCATAGAGTTTACTTGCTATTTCAGGAGAATTACAGTCCACTACTGCACAATAGTACTTCAGCTGCTTGAACTGATAGTCTCTCAATTTTTCTGTAGTCATCCAGTCCTTTTCTTCATCCTCTCCTTCCCAAACTCTGAAAGATACATCTTTACAGAAAATATCATACCTCCTTTAGGCTTAAATGAGTTGAACAAGGCCAGTACATTTTTTGCCTTTAATCTATCCCAGTCCATCTTGCAAACAGCCAATTGATGTGTAATCTCATCAGCTTGAGGAACACCTTTATATAATTCTCTCCAAGCATATTCAAAACCAGGCTCTTCTGGAAAAATATCTTCCACGTCATCTTTATCTGCAGAAGTAGTTTCCATATTTCCTTTACCTCTTGCAAGATCAGTGCCACTGTCACTTTCATCCTCCTCCTCACCATCTTCTCCATCTTCACTTCCATCACCAGCTGAAGCTCTACTGCAACGTGTGATTTCCTCTTCAGATTCCTCATCACTTCCTATTACATCAGCACTGCTTGACTGTTCCTCCAGAACATCTCCGTCAGACGTGTTACCATCGCCATCTCTTGCTATTGTGAAGGGAACTGTCGACTGCTTTTCTCCTTTTATCTTAGAACAACTGATCTTGAGAGATTTCACAATTTTAGAGGTGATTGGGTCTCTCTTCAGTTTTCTTTTGGGAATAGGGTTTCTCTCTTATATTCAACGATGCTTTTTTTCTCTTTTGTGTAAGTTCTTTGTTGTCTTCCTTAGGATTTACTTGGTAATCTGTCTTCTCAAATTTACACAGGTTTTTTGTTTCTTCGATTCTTTTAAAATTATGTGAGTCATTTATATTTCTAGGATCATTTTCATTAATTTTCTTGGTGTCCTTTTTTCCTCCCTCAATCATATTGTTTGAATGTCTCTCTTTTTTTCTCTGATGGTTTTTCTTCATTTCCTGTTGACTCAGTGCTTCGATAACTTCACCAGAGAGATCAGAATCAGAAACAGAAAGGTCATAGAAATATTTCAACTCCTCAGTACTGCTGTGCTACATGGGCCACCTTCTATTATCAACAACATATTTCAATTTGAACGTTTTGTCATAAAACATGGCTCAAAATCACTTGTCAATTTGGAATTTTTATTGTTTTTTAGAATTTCCAAACATCTGGGGTCCTTTAAAACACGCCTAAATCTCTGGTCACTCATTATTGCTTGTTTGGATGTCATTTGTAAAGTCTTATAAAAGAACTGCTAAAAGAAACCTAGTACACCTCGAATCTCTTGCAGCCTCCAGCAAATTTAAAAAGGAAGATTTATTAAAAATGAAAGTAACCATGAAAAATCAATTAAAGAGCTGCCGGAACTTGATCCTGTTTTTCCACATGCCAAAAACTAAAACTTGACCCAGCTCTATCAACATGAACTAAGCTAAAGTCAAAATGGAGTAAAGAGTTAAACATTTAAACAGAAACATTCAATCTCCTGCAACAGAAAGTAGGAGGAACTCTTGAAGATATAGGCATAGGCAAAGAGTTCATGAATAAAAATCAAACCCCACGGGTAATACTTGAATGTATTAACAACTGCCATCTGCTCTTAATGAGAAGTTTTTGCATGTTAAAAGCAAATACCAACAAAGTGAAAAGACAACCCACAAATTTCAAAAAAATCTTAACTAATAAGCACTCAGAAAAAGATCTTCTCTCTACCATTTAGAAGAATGAAAAAACATTAGGGCTCCTAAATTTAAAGATTCAATGCAGAAATGGAGATGAACACACATTTCTCAGAAGACAAAATAAAAGGAGTGAATAAATACATGAAAAAGATTGCTCCACATCACTAACCATCAGTGAAATACAAATTAAAACAACACTGAGATAGCATCTCACACCAGAAAGAATGTCTATCATAAAGAAATGAACCAACAACAAATGTTGGAGAGGTTGTGGGGAAAAAGGAGCCCTTCTCCACTGCTAGATAGAATGTAAACTGGTGCAACCATTATGGAAATCAGTGTGGAGACTCCTTATAAAACTAGCACTGGAAATCCCTTTAAGGCCTGCTATTCCCCCTACTGGAAATTTTTCTGAAGGAACTAAAAACGTTATGTCATAGTGATATATGTGTACCTATGTTTATAGCAGCACAATTTATGATAGCCAAACCTTGGAAACAAACAAGATGCCTGTCACATGAGAAATGGATGAAAACAATGTGGTATTTATATACAATGGAGTATTACACAGCTATAAAGAATGGTAAACTTGAAACCTTCATATATAAGCAGATGCCACTCAAAGATATACTCATAAGTGAAATAAACAGACCCACGTGTGTAAATATCATATAGTAGAAATATCCCCCTAGTAGAACTCAAAAGAAGAAATACAAATAGAAAGGCATATCACAATTAAAATGAAAGTGAGAACTTGAGGATTGTATGAGGAGAGGGCAAAAAGAGTTGGGAAATATGACATTTACATGCACAAGCTGGGTAAGTCAATGCTTCTGAGAAACACCAGCAGGTTTTTGAAACTATGAGTTAATTGGTAGGATTCTCATCATGCCTATATATGCTGATACATGTGAACTAAACAACTCAACTGAGGATTGCAATGTGCAATACTAAGGTCATGCTTAGAATGCCTGCCATTCTGGTCTTCTAAATATGTACTGCTTGTCATGATGTACCAATTATTGCCATACTGTTTCTCAAGTAAACATTTGTTTGTTTTTTAAAAAAGGATAATGAAAGAAAGAGACAAGGAAAAAGTCACAGGACTATCTGCTACAGTGCTGTATATAGTTAGATTTCTAAATTTCTTCATAAAATATGAAATAGTTTTTTCCTATTTTTTAATATTTTTATTTTTTTAATTTATTTTTAATTTATAATTTAATTTATTTTTTCTTAATATTCTGTAGGGACTTAAAGTTTAACATATCAGTACTTCATGGAAAATACCTGTTCCATGTTATGCCTAAGATGTTTAGTATTCAGACAGATAGTGAAGTTAAACCCAACTGCCTATGTTGTAGGGAAATAATAAACTTCTCCTCTAGAGGGCGAACATCCTAAGGTTTTTTTTTTTTTTCCATTTATTTTTATTTTATTAAAATACAAATGTCAATCAGACAGTTTCAAGACACCTTAACCATACAGAGTCGATGAATTAATACATTGCAAACTGTTTTCATAACGTTTTGGTATTGTATAAGATGCATACATGATATTATATTTACAGGTATTATTTTAGCAGATATCTCTTATCAGTGAATTAAGAGTGTAGTTGCTTACTTATCTTTTTTTTTATAGCTGAATTATATCAAAAATTCAATAATTATTTACCGAGTGGATGACCATAGCACTAAAAGCCGACATAATATCCTGTCCAACCACCATTAGTGCAGATCTTGCCTCTCATAGGATTATGTAGAAGCACAGCGTTATCTATCCCAACTGTACTGTCTATACACACACATCATGATTTTTTCTTTCTACACCCCTTCCTTTGTCTACACCTGTCAAAGTCGGCACTCCATTGACATTCAACTACCTTAGGTGCTTGAACTCGACACCACAATCCAACACAGTCCAGCATTCTGCAACCATAGTGAGTTATTCAAAGAAATTGTAAATTTGCAGACCAAAATTCAGAGAAAAAGAAGGGCTGTAAAGACAGCCAACATTTTGGGCCTTTTGATTTCAGTAAAGACTCAGAATATAAGGCAACCTACACTGTAACATGATGAAACTCAGCTGTGTCCTAAATTTTTTGATCAAGGAGATTATGGGGCCACAAAGGAATGCCTAGGAGAGTCACATGGAGAGAAAACTTTATCTCAGGCTTTCATAGAGAACAAATTGATCAAGCAATGGCCATAACTCACCCATATGGATGACACGACAAAGGATCTACAAACTGTGTTACTGGGTTTCAGGATAAATTATGAGGGGATTTGATTGGCATTATCAGATACAAAAGTTACATTTCTTGTTATGTAGACCTTGCTTCATCTTAGTCTTAACTATCCAGCAGAAAAATATAAAAACAAGGTATAAAATGTAAAGACACAATAATAGGCTGAGCTGTAAAATGCTCATTTCAACAACTTCTGACCTGTCAGTCCTACGAATAATCCACTGCTATTATGGAGTACTAGACTATATTGGAATTTTTTGCTGAATTCATGCACCAACAATATTTAAATGCAATGGAATACCCTTCTCTGACAAACTAAACAAAAAAATGGGGATACAAATGAATGAACATTTTGTATCTGTATACTCAAGATAGTTAGGATATGTATACAGCTAAATTCCCTTAATTCAATGAATAGAAATATTTGTTGTATTAGGGTTTGTGGACAGGATACCATGTCTGCATCTTGTTCTATTAATAACCACCATGAAGACAATATGCAGTGTATTAATTATTGAAACTGTCCTACTAATTGGTTTTGAAACTGTGTCATTACTCAATAAAATTATTAAAAATAACAACAAAAAATCTACATTTAGGCTTAATAGCCAAAATTACAGATTCAACACAAGAACAGGACATTAAATGCAGTTAGAAAAATGAAAAAAATTGTCTATAAAATAAAGGCCATCAGTTATCACCATTAATGTTAGTGGTCTCAGTGCCCTAAGCAAAAAGAAACAGGAAAACTGGATCAGGAAACAATATGAAACAACATTTTACATAGAAGAATCATTTAATTCAGAACGAAATTCATTGACTGAAACTAAAGAATGGAACAAAGTACACCACAGAACAGAATGAAGAAAAAAAAACACAGGTAGCTATTCTCTTTACAGACAATGTGAGCTTCAAGCCAACACACATTAAAGTGTCAAAAAAGATCAAGAAACTCAAAACAAGCTTATAAAGGGAACATTCCAAGAGTAACAGATAACAATCATACATATATGTGCACCAAATTCCAGTGCATCAAACTATATAAAACAAATATTAATGGACATGAGAAATCCAATAAGCAATAATACGATCATAGTGGGAGTCCTCAGTATATCACTGGCATGAATAGGTCGACTAGACAAGTCAACAATGATATTGGAACTGAATTAAACATTTTGAACAAATGAGTTTACTGGATTATCTAGAGTGTTCTACCATCCAAAATCAGAATATACATCTTCTCTGCTGAACATGGAGCTTTCTCCAAAATAGACCACATATTAGCTAACAGAATATGCTTAGCTAAATGCAAATGAAATTATTCTATGCATATTCAGTATATAGTAAAATAAAATTGGAAACCAATGGCAAGAGGAACCTCAAGAACTCCATAAGTACACAAAAATTAAGTGAAAACCATACAACTAATGGGTGGTAGATGAAATTTTTTTGAATCTTTATTTATTTGGTACAGGATCTCACTACAGAGGTTGGACTCATAGAGATCATACTCCTATCTCAACCTCTAGAGAGCTGGGATTACAGGGGTGCACCACAACACCATTTTGGTGGCCCGCACGTACGCCTGGTACTCTGGGGCCAGCATGGCATATGGTACTGGGGATTGAACCCAGGTCCTTATACTTGCAAGGCAGGCACTTAGACCACTGAGGTATCTCTACAGACCCTCAAATTAAAAATGAACTTAGACAATCTCTACAATTAAATTATAATGTCAATACAACACATCAGAACTAATGAGACACAATCAATGTAATTATATGAGGGAAAAATTATGAATACCCATTGCATCAGTCAAGGTTTTACTAGAGGAATAGATATAACACAAAATGAACAAACATATAAGAAATTACAAGATTGGCTTACGATGGTCTGGCAGAATCAGATGAAGAATCATGCAGAGAGTGTCTGCACACTGGAGACTGAAGGACTCAGTCCAAGGTTTGGAGCTCACTTCAGTGTTCCACCTCAGTATCAGGAGACCTATGGGTCTCAACAGAAGTCTGGTGAGTCTACACCACACAGCTGAAGGGTTCGTGGCAGAGACCAAAGAGTCTGTGGTAGAAGCCAGGAGACAGCATCCAAGCTCACGGGGAAGTCCTGAGCTTCTCTGAGGAAATGGAGTTCTCCATTCTTCATCAATTCCCTTTCCTATGCCTTAAGTGAATGAGTCATTCTAGGGTGGGGTTTCTTCACCATTGGACTGGGCCTTCTCACCCTAGGGAGGGGACTTCCCAGCCTAGGGCAGGGCTTCCACACCTAAGTGTGTGGAATTGCTGCCCTTATATAGTTAAGCTTTTAACTTTTCAAGTTGACACCATCTATCAACCATTACATGACTATTAGGAAAACACCAATAAACAACCTAACATAGAACCTCAAAATTCTAGATAAAAACAGCAAGTCAAGCCAAAAGCTTATAATGTGAAGAGAATTATGAAGATTTGAGTAGAAATTAATGTAATGGAGACTAAAATACAGCAAAAAGAATTAGCGAATCAGAGTTAGTTCTTTGATTAAACATAATTGAGAAGCACTTAGCCAACCTTATCAAAAAAGGAAGTAAAAATCTTAAATCCATGAACTTTGTTTTTTTATTTTTTATTTTTGTTTTATTGAAGTACAAATATCAGTGAGACAGTTTTAAGATACCTTGACAAGATGAATTTGATAAATTAATACATTGGAAACTGTTTTCATAATGTTTTGGTATCATAGAAGGTGCATACATGATATACTTACAGACATTATTATACCATGTGTCTCTTATCAGTAAATAAAGAGAGTGTAGCTCTTTGTGTATCTTATTTTTTATACCTGAATCACATCAAAGTTCAATAATTAATACTTTCTACCTTGTTATTTTCCTAGTGGTTGTCCATAAATCCATGAACTTTGGATGAAATTAAATGGATATTTCAGAAATGCAGAAAATATCAATACCCATTTTGAGAACCTGTATTGTCATAAGATGGAAAATGCAGAAGAGAGAGACAGAGTTTTAGATAGATATGACTTACCAAAGCTGGATCAAGAAGATACAAAAATTGTAAATAAAAATAGCGAATGAAATTGAAGAAGTACTTAAAAACTTAATATCAAGAAAAAGCCCAGATCCTGATGGATTCACAGTTGAGTTATGCAAGAAATTTAGAAATCTAATGCCATTACTCCTCAAATTCTTTAATAAAATTAAAGGGAAACAATATATTGAAATTTATTCTTGGAAGCAAGCATTAATCTGATACCAAAACAAGAGAAGGCTCCACCTAAAAAGCACAAGTACAGGGCAAGCTCCCTAATAAACATAGATACAAAAATCCTCAATAACATACTGTCAAACAGAATGCAGCAAATCATGAGAAAGTTTATAAGCCATAAAAAGTATGATTCATCCCAAGGATACAGGTATTCTGTATACATCACAAACCAATAAATATTATATGCCATACTAACACAGTTTCATGTTAAAAAAATGAACATCTCAATAGACATGCAAAAAACATGAGTCTAAGTCTAATATCCATTCACAGTAAAAACCCTACAGAAATTTAGAATAGATGATTGTCTTAGTTGCTCTTCTCTCGTTGCTGGGACAAATACCCAACACCCAAAATGAAGGAAGGAAAGGTTTATTTAGCTCACAGTTAGTGGAGGTTTCAGTCCATACTTG
Organism: Ctenomys sociabilis; assembly: GCA_004027165.1. NCBI lineage: Eukaryota > Metazoa > Chordata > Mammalia > Rodentia > Ctenomyidae > Ctenomys > Ctenomys sociabilis. Next base: position 12,829 of record PVKA01044995.1, read on the forward strand.
GCTGGCTCCAAGGCAGAGGGGCACATGGCAAAGGGCAGCAGTTCATGGCAGCTGAACAGCAACAGTGACACTAAAGAACAATCGCCACAGAAAGTCTGTCTCTGTCTCTTATACCACATTCAGGCTCTCTGCCCCAGGCTGGGGAAGTACTCACAACCATAATCCCAACAGTATTAAGACCCATAATCCCAGCCTTGGTTCCACATAATCTCTGAGGATCATGAGTTAATCACTAACCCTAGAAATCCCCACCCCATGACTACATGAGGCTTTTGGGGGACAACTAGATACAAACCATAACAATGGTGCTTTTCTCAAACTGGTAAGAACAATCTATGACAAACCAACATCAAGCATCAGCCTAATTATCAAAAATGGAAAGGTTTCACACTAAAATCAAGAACAAGGCAAAGATGTCCATTATAGCCACTTCCATTCAATATAGTTTTACAAACATTAGCAAGAGCAGTTAAAAATAAAGAAAAATAAAAAGAATAACTGAAATTACCAGTTTTCAAATAAATATACAAATTCAGTAATACGATCTCAACACTCAGAAATCAAATAGTCTTGGGATACAATGAAAGAATTCCTCAGAGCAAAATTTATAGCAATGAATTCTCACATCAGTAAAACAGAACAAACACAAATAAGCAACCTTATGCTATAATTCAAGCTTCTAGAGAAAAAAAAGAAAGTCAATATCAATACCCAAGGAAGGGAGGACTTTATGAAAATCAGAGTGAAAGTTAATGCACTAGAAAGTAAGAAAATACACAAATTCATATATGGAAGAGTTGTTCCTATAGAAGAATAAATAAGATTGATAAACACCTAACCAACCTTATCTTGGTTTATGTATTCTCTTTTCCTTTGAAGGAACATCCGTGACTCCCTGTCTAATATGTAAAAATGGAAGATTGCCAACCTAGACAAAAATCGACAAGCTTCAAAAACAAGAAATAATTGTATTATGTACACTTACCTTTTGACAATTTTTTATTTAGAGTTAGCAAGCTGACCTGTGCTGAAGGGGTGAAAGTGTTTCTAGGACGGGCTGATATGAGCAGATTCTTCTTGGTCCCCTAATCTAGGTGTGCCCACCAGACCTGGAGTAAAGCCTGGTGAACATGTGCCACTTATGAAGAAGGTGCACAGGTCCTGGGTCTACCTATACAGGGATTGTGACATATGAGAAAAAAAGAGGACTTCAGTGCATGCACTATTAGCAAATTATGGGCATTTGTCCAATTTCCATTCAAAAATTAACCTTTCTCATTACATCTACTGCAATTTATATTCCCATAAGCAATTGCGATACAGAAGCCTTTAATGGCCAACAGTGAGCCTAGGCAACAGCAATGTCCAGAAATGTGAAATGGGTGATGAAGCTTTATAAATAATGAGGTATATCCTAAGGTAATTAGTCTTGCTACGTCCTACAATTTCATTTTATATCTAGCAATATTATTTCATATATATTCTTCATTTCCAGAAGACAGGGTGATGAAAGTTTCCTTGAATTCCATTTTGTAAGGCCCATTACTCCCTATATATTCCATTTTTATTTGTTATTATCTCTCCATATTAAGTTTATAATTGTTTCTACGCTTCATATTAACAAATGAATCAAATGCCTTGCCAATGTGGCGTGTAGGGAAGTGGAGAGGGAGGTGTGATGAGTTAATGTTCAAAGTTTAAAAATTTTCAGATACAAGAGATGTTGAAGTTTATTTTACAGAAGCATTATTATTGTAGTCAACAGTAGTGTATAGTGTATAATATGCTGTTAAAAAATAAATTCCAGAGGTAATGCTCTGTTTGATTATGTTTATATAATATTTTTGGTATCTTAAATCTGAGATGAGGTGAAAAATAAGTTAGGGATCATGACAAGTTCCTATAAAAGGTAGCTCAAAGAATTTTGGTGGATAAAGTTACAGTTCAGTATTATTGAATGTGGCCATAATTACATGAATCTATATATCAACTTCAATATGTTAGGTTAGGATAAATTCACGTCCTCAGCTCCTAAAAATAAACATATAAGTAAAACATCATGAAATTAAAAATATACACCAAATGAGGGTGACATTCTGTTGGCCTAACACTAACTGGAATAGGTTGTTTCCACTGGCTAAAAATTTTAAAACTTTGAAAAGCTAAAACTACTTCTAACAAATTTAAGATGACACAGTTGAGTATGTTTATAGGTGTTCTCCAGCCACACTCAATGCCATGTAAATGTTTTTTGAGTAGATTGAGTTGAATTCTACCACAGAATAATTATGAGTTTATCGTCACTAAAGCTGAAATGTTGATAGGAAACAGGACACAGTTAATAATCACAATAAGAGACAGCTTACTTCTTATATTTTTATTTTAACTTTAACTTTATTTTGAAAAATAAAAGCAAAGACAGAACAAAAATAAGAAACAAAGAAACAGTGCAACATACAAAATATAAATATTATAGATTTTCAAACCAACACTAGCTGATTAACAATTGTTGATGTATTATCTATATTTTATCAAATCTATTGCTCAAATTACTTATACCTACATACGATTGGACATATGATTGCATTATTACCACTTGCTTTCAAAAAGTATTTATTCTTGTCTCCCTTTTTATTCTCGACTTTTTAAAATTTTAAAGAGTATACGATATAGTCTCCCTAGTATAACAAGCGAAAAGCAGAAATACAAAAGGAAATGTATAACAAGTAAAATCAATTGAGTCAGATAAGGCAAAGTGAATGGCATATGCTGCAGGATACTAAATCAGCTTTTCTTCTGGATGGTTAACAACCTAAGATCCCAAGTCAGAGTTGAAGAAATAGAAGAGCCACAAGGCCAGCCAACATTTTGGACCTAGCCTTTCAAGGTCAGCGAAGACTCAGGACATAGGAGAACCTGTACTGCAATATTATGAGACTCAGGTGAGCTCCAAATTTTCTGAGCAAGGAGATTGTGGAG
>PVKA01044996.1:0-15814 GCA_004027165.1 Ctenomys sociabilis
TTTTTTTTTTTTTTTTTTTTTTTTTTTTTTTTTTTTTTTTGTCTTTTTGAGACAGGGTCTCACTATGCAGTTCAGGCTGGCCTTAAGCTCACTTTGTAGCTCAGGCTGGTCTCGAACTCACAACAATCCTCCTGCCTCAGCCTCCCGAGTGCTGGGATTACAGGCATGTGCCACCATGCCCGGCTATGAATACCTTTCTGTCTCTTGATGAAAGCATATCTTTTCACAAACCCAGCTTAGATTGATACTTATCTATATAAAATATGTGGTGATGTTTGAGTCTCCTGACCAAATTTATATTTAGGGTTGTGATTTATCACTTAAATACCACACTGTGATAATTGAATGACAATAGAATACCTATCTTTGACAGGAATAAACAAAAAAAAGGGGTTACAAAGGAAGGACTATTCTGTGTTTGTATACAGTACAGTTAGGATAAATATGCAGTACTTCTGTGTAATTCTATGAGAAGAAAAATTTGCACTAATAGTGTTTGGACAGGATATCCTGTCAGCTTCTTGTACTATGGATAACCACTAGGTAGATAACAATGTAAAATGTATTAATTATTGAAACTGTACTATAATTCAGCTTTAAAAAAAAATGAGTATACAGCTACATTCTCTTAATTCATTGATTAGAGGCATCTGTTCTAATAGTGTTTGTAAATAGAATATCACGCATGCACCTTGTACAACAAAAAAATCACTACGAAAACAGTATATAATGTATTAATTATTGAATCTGCCCTGCTAATTTGATTTGAAACTGTCTCATTACTACTTGTTCTTCAATAAAATAAAATAAAATATAAATAAATACCATACTGTGAAAAGGTAAGCCTATATTTTGGGTAGAAAAAATTAATGTCATTTTATTGTATTTTTATTTTTGGCACTAGAGATTGAACCTATGGCCTTTTCTGCATACTAAGGCAACTGCTTTATTGTATTCTTAATGCAACATATGTTGTTGTCTAATCCTTTTTAATATTTGCTAAAGAAGGAATAATTTTTGTTAATTTACACTGACATGTTAACATAAAATGATAAGTAACTTAAATTTTTCTGTAGGCTACAGAGAGTGAGGTAGGAGATGTAGATTTAACACGCCTTCCAGAAGGACCTGTTGATTCTGAGGATGAAGAAGAGGAAGAGGAAGAGATTGATCGAACAGATCCATTGCAGGGACGAGATCTTGTTCGAGAATGTCTTGAAAAAGAACCTGCAGACAAAACAGATGATGACATTGGTAAGAAATATATGAGTTCATATAAGGCTGCATAAATTTATATAGTTACTGATTGCACTTAAATTACTCTAAAAGTTAAAGGTTGAAACAACATGCATTTATTATTTTGTGTTTTAATGAGTTGAGGTTTTTAACAGTTTAATAAGGGGTACTTGTGGGTAAATGTGTGACAGACGGTTGTAGTCAGAATATCAAGGGTGGATGCAGTTATCTTTGTCTTCACTGGGCTCAGCTGGAAGATCTGTGTCCAAGATGCATGGCTTTTGGTCCATGACCTCATTTCCTTCCTCATCATGTGGACCTTCCTAGCTTGGTAATATGTCCTTACATAATGGCAAAAGACTTGCCCAGAGCAAATAGTGTATGGGAGAATAAGACAGATGTCACAGTCTTTTATGATTTGTCCTCAGAAGTGACACATCATCACTTTGGCCAATGGTTTATCATACCAAAGAACCTTGTAACAGTATGGGAGGCAGCTATACAAAAACTTAAATATCAGGAGACCAGGATCGGTTAGAGCCATCTTTGAAGTTGGCTGCTACAGATTATGAAACAAAAGCTCTGATTGTAGAAAACTGAGTTTTCCCTTCTAAAACTCAGTTCAGTACCTATGAATTAGCTTTATAAAATGTGTTTTGGTTTAAAACTTCATAACTTTATACATATTCCTTCATGTAATTTCTCATACATCTTATCATTATACTTCGATTGGAATATTAAATACTAAAGATACTGATATTAAGTGTCACTTAGTGTCTGTTAGTTTCTCATCCTTGAGACATAGTACTCAACACCTACAACTTATAAGAGGTTTGTAGGTTTCAGTTGATAGTGGGCTGGCTCTGAGGCAGGGTGGCATGGAAGAGGGCATGGCAGAGAAACGTTGCTCATGGCATGTCAGATAGAAAACAGATCCAAGGGATAGGAGATAGACCCTTGCAGGCCACATACCCAGAGACCCACCTTCTCCAACAAGGCTCAAACTCCCCTACTGAACACTGTAGGAGACTGATCCATTGAGGAGTACCCTGCCCCCATGGCCTAGTCACCTTCCCAAAGCCCCCTACCTATGAGCGCATGAAGCTATGGGGCAACATCTAGGTATAAATTATAACAATGTCAATTATTGTATTTTATGATTAAATTAGGAGTTTATCATAGGTTATTTAATAATAGTCATTTGGATTAGATATGATTACTGATAGCAATCATAACTTATATCAGTAAAATTTAAAACATGATAGTCCCTTAAAAAAGTCAGTATACCAAAAAAAAAAAAAAAGTAGCCCTTGGCATTCTGAGGGCATAGTATTGTTAAACAATCAGCAGTTTAAACTCATGCACTAAACATTATCTGGACAGAAACTGAAAGTACATTTTCAGTGATGAATTATATACTATACTGTTTTCAGAATTTTTTTAAAGGTGAAATACAGTTGCTTCCAGTTATCTGTGAGTTTAGTATATAGCTTCTTGCAGTCTTTTCCACTGAACCCTCTAGCCGACTGTTTATGTGTGCTTTCACTTACAGTTATCTTTATTTCTCATATGTGGATACCAAACCATGGATTGTGGAACCCATAATCATAAAATAGGCCAGAGTATCACTTAGTTGCTTTGACAAATCTTGAACTAGAATTCACACCCGTTTTCCCTAATTTTATTGTAGTATTTATTGACCTGCATTATAGTATTTAAAAAAAGAAAACCAAAATTCCAGTCAGATAGTATCAGGTGAAAGCCCTGCCCATCAGTTAGGTTAGAAAGTCACTTAACCACCTCAGGGTAGCATCTTGGCTCCAGAACTAAATAAAAACTGCTGTCTTGCTCCAAATCTGACTCTGGGGAGCATAAAGCTTGGTGTCCTGCAGTATGCCTGTGATATGTGTGAATTGAATGCATATATAACCATACCTGGTGTTTTAAAATTAGCAGTCATATTGTATCTTGCTTTCTGTACTTTTAACAGCATAAATCCCTAATTTGAATAAGGTATTGGGTATTGAATTGTAGATTTTGTTTTATCTTTAATTCTTACACTAGAATTTTTGTTTCATAGAGCAGTTACTTGAATTTATGCACCAGCTCCCTGCTTTTGCAAACATGACCATGTCAGTAAGGAGAGAGCTCTGCTCGGTGATGATTTTTGAAGTGGTGGAGCAAGCTGGAGCTGTCATTCTTGAAGATGGGCAAGAGGTAGGTTAGCACATTAGCACGTCATATACTGTGTAATGTGGGAGCTAATTTTTACTAACTTTACTCTTAAAAGTTTAATTATCATAAACTTAAATATATCCTGAGTTTAAAAATTTAAACTATCCTAAATAAATACTGAGTTCAGGGTAGTTATAGTTTCTGAGGGGATAAACTTTTGGTTTTCTTTATTTTTAGATTTGATTTCCTAGAAATGAATTTTTGTTCCTGTCTTTGAGACAGGGTTTCACTGTACAGTTCATGCTGGTTTGAACTCACTGTAGCTCAGGCTAGTCTCAGACTCAAAGTGATCTTCTTATCTCAGCCTTCTGAATGTTGGGTTTATAAGCATGTTCCACCATGCCTGGCTCAGATTAGGTTCTAGGGCTTTATGAAAAATTGTACATTTGTATCTATCATTATTGTTTAAAATATTTATCCAATAGATTTTTCTATAATTATCCCTTTCTTAAAGAGGGAAGCATCTTGCTGACAGTGCCTGCTAGTGGGCTGTGGCTACTTGAGATATTTATGTGGCAATTTTGTTTAAAAATGCTCTGTTGGCATCTTTTAGATTAGTACAAAAACAATGTAAAGAGGTTGGAAGGTATTAGAACAAAAGAGAGAAAGAAGTTAATTGTTAACTACTCCTAAAATGGCCATAAAAAGTTTGATAGGACTATTATGTTTAAATGAGTTACTATATACCAGCATGCCTAAAACTCAAGGTAATCACAGCTCTGACCTATTGTTTGACTTAGTGTTTCTCTTGACTTCATGTAAAAAAACTTAAGTAACATCCAATGGTGTTCATTTTATAATAGTAAAAATTGAAAGTGACCAAGGTAACCAAAAGGCAGCAGTTAACCAAATCATTATATAAACATACAATAAATTATGTAGATTCTCAAATCATTCCATTTCATTTTTATTTTTTATAGCAATAGAATTGGAACAAGAGTCTTGAACATGCTAGGCAAGTGCTCTACCACTGAGCTACTGCCCCTGCTCCTCAAATTATGTTATGGAAATTTCTTTCTTTGAGATCAGAGGCGTTATCTCTTGCTTTGGTTTACATATTTTCTTCTTATCTCTTAGAATACTTCTGACAGATAGCGTATGTTCCCCCTGAAAGTTTGATTAACAAATCAATAGCAAATTAAATTTTTTAAAGACACAAAAACTCAAGTATTTCAATAGTTAGAAATGATGATTGCAAAAAGTAAGTTAAATTATTAGCTGTATAGCAATAGGGTTTTAAATGATTTTTACTTTCTTTTACCTAAGTTTTTGTATCCTTTTAATTTTCTACAGTTCTACCAGGAAATTTTGTTATGTGTCAGAAAACTAGTAATACAGTAGTAGGGAAAATCAGACATAGTCATTCATCTTCAGTAGTTTGTCTAATCCACAAATACAGCAAATGTATCTTATTAAAATATACAAAAACAAGTGAACTTTTGAAAGCTTTCTTGTTGCTACTAGTGACCATACAAGAACTGGAAATCTAGATTTTCTTTAAATCTCATTAAAATTATTGAAAACTAGGCTAATAAGAGGAGTAGGATATGAAATCAGGAAAAAGTAGTGTTTTGTTGATACACATTACGTCTTTAAAAATGTATCTCCCTGCAGGTTTAAATTCTTCCATAAATGTGAGGGCAGTGTCTTCTCAACATTAGAGAAATTTTGAATGTTTTACTTAGTTAAATTTAGAATTTTTCTAGTTTTCCTAAGCCATTACTATCTATACTTTTTTTCTTTTTATTTTAGTGCATTTTAGATACACATAGTGACAACATTCATTATACGGAATTTGTACCTGTACATGGTATATCTTGCCTTATCTTTTTTTTTCCTACTCCCCTCCTTTCAGCCCCTCTTCTATTTACAAAAGCATTGTTTCCATTATTTCCTTATTTTTTTTCTCTTGTCCCTTTCCCTTCCCTTCTCATTGGAACATTTTCTTGCTACTTTCCAATTTATGTTTATAGTAATTATGTGCATTATTATTTGGCATTGTTCTAGGCACTTTAGTATTTAGAATCGCATTTTGTTAACATAATAGTCCTCTAATAGCAACTACCATTTTAGCAATAGTGAAAATGAAATCTGCATGGGGTTATAGAACTTTCTGAAAGTCATTCAGCTGGTTGGTTGTAGGATCTGGATTAAGATTCTAAGGGTTTGTGCTCTTAAACATTGTATTTGCCAACAAGAATTTGGCCAATTGTGAAAGTTCCTAATTTTCATTGTTGACTAAAAATAAGTAAAATAAATTTCAGTAACTTATGTAGATAAGGCAAAGGGAACTGTTGATAAGAGAACTTAATGATATAGAACCAGATCTTGCTTTTTCTTTTTAAAATTATGCAAGTTATATATTTTGATAGATTCTTATTAACATGAAATCTTTTTTAAAAGATTGTTAAATTCTTAATTTTTTTTTCTATAGCTTGACTCATGGTATGTTATTTTGAACGGCACTATAGAAATTAGTCATCCAGATGGAAAAGTTGAAAATCTCTTTATGGGGAATAGTTTTGGAATTACTCCTACTCTGGATAAGCAGTACATGCATGGAATTGTTAGGACTAAAGTAGACGATTGTCAGGTAAGCTTGTCTCTTTGGTCAATACTCTTGCTTGTTTAATTTAAAATGGCTACACCTAGTTTTTGTGTGTTTTTCCTCAAAATAAAATAGCTTCTTGTGAGAATTAGAATGTGCAATAGCTAGATAGTTAATAAAGGAAGTAGATTTTATATCTGCATTGATATTTGTAGAACTTAGTAAACTTTAAATTTTTAAGAGAATGTACAAAATAGAAATTCTAGTTTGTTAAACTTCTGTGTGACAGCCAACCAAAAGTCTTTATTTTTAAACAAAGGAAAGAAATAGGAACTTAGTTGTTTCTAACTTACTCCTGCTTCATGCTTTCTTTGCACAGTGTCAGTTTTGGAAGAAGTAGACACTTCTGCATTTAGAGCAGAACTCAAACAGTTGACTTTTTCGTTCTCTTAGTGCGTAAATTGTTTTATTTTTCTTTTAAGGACTCATGAGATTGAGTGAAAGAGGACTGATGACACTCCATTTCTTGCCCTTGTGCTCTGCCTTTGTACACAGTGATTTGTTTATGTACTACAGGTTCATTAATTGTCCTCATGTTGTTCTTGGACAGTTCGTCTGCATAGCTCAACGGGATTATTGGAGAATTTTAAATCATGTAGAAAAAAATACCCATAAAGTTGAGGAAGAGGGAGAAATTGTTATGGTACATGAGCACCGAGAATTAGATCGGAGTGGAACCAGAAAAGGACACATTGTAATCAAGGTGGGTGTTTTTCTTTATTACTTTAGGGATAGTAGAGCTTTTATCTGTCTTTGGAAGGGCATCGGGCCACTTTTTTAAGTAGCTTAGTATAGTTCACTATGATATTGGAATATATATTGGAATCTGATTTAAATGAAGTTGGTTCTTTTAGTTGCATTTATTGTCTTGTACATATGGTTATAATGAAGGATGACTTGTCATTTAATATCAGCATTGGTAAGATAATATTTGGTTAACATTTTTTTCTTCAGATGTATTTTATAATTCATTGATAGCAGAGTCCTAAATTAAGATACAGAGCACTTATTGAATCTCTATAGCACTGAAAATAGGCATGCTCCCAGATTCTCCCTTTTTCTTAGAATGGAGGTGAGGAGAAGGGCCTTTTGAGGGCTAAATGAGGTAAGTCAGAAACAATGAGAGCCTGCAAGTTGATGCCTGTAGCACATGGATTTCTCTTCTTCACATCCTCTCCTCTGTACTCCTTGCCTTCTTCCTTGTCTCTTTGAAATGCTCTGGATATAAAATGGAGCAAGTATAGGTGGGAGAGGGGAAATAGCATACAACATTCTCTTTTCAGATCAGCTTTGGTTCCAAGATAAGCGTTGCACTCTATCATAGACTGAGCTACTTAATAGTGAAGGAGATAAATCAGAAATCTGAGTCTAGTGTCTTACTGATTTGAGCTGTGGTCATCAGGCTTTTCCTCAGTGCTTTTCTTAAACTGAGTGCAGGCTTTTTATGTAATAAAAAGATGAAGGGATACATGGACTACCATAGGCTAACACTTTCTTTTGTTCCTTTTGTTTGTTTGTTTGTTTTTTTTTGAGAAAGAGCTTCACTATGTAGTACAGGTTGACCTTATGCTCACTGTGTCATCAGTCCTGAAACTCATAGGAATCCTTTGGCCTCAGCCTCCTGAGTGCTGAGCACCACTTCTGCCATGTGTGGATTTTTTTTTTTTTTTGTTCCTTTGTTCTTTTTTTTATTTCAATTCATTTTATCTTTTTGTGTGGACTCTTTGTTTTTTAATTGCAAACTGAATTGGAAATTTGCAGGGACATTACAGAGAGCTCAATCAAATTTCCCTACGTTTTTGGTTTTCTGAGACAGGTTTTGGCTATGTAGTTCAGGCTGCCTCAAACTCACGGCCGTCCTCCTGAGTGTTGGGATTACAGTGTGCCCACCACGCCTGGCTTCCTTTTAATATTTCACCTCATTTACTCTGTTATCATCCCTCTTCTTAGAGTCATTTTTATAATGATCTGTAGATGGGAGGCCTTTGTACTCACATATTTCATGTCTTTCTGCACTCAAGAACACTGTCTAAATGACCGTAAGGTCCCTCATGCCACAAAGTAAACATTGCTAATATGGCTCCACTTGGTCACAGATCCTATTAGATGCTTGTCAGCTGTGCCCACAGTGTCACTTTCTCATTTATACTCTGAAGGTTGCATTCAGAAACACGGTTATTAAAGCACCTGTGAGCAGGCACAGGGGCTGGGGATTCAATCCCTAGGCCTGCCATGGTGGCCCTGCCCCCGGGGCACACTGAGAGGGCAGTTGAGACTGGGCTGGTGGCCTGTGCCTATAATCCCAGCTCTGGAGGCTATAAGCAGGCAGATCACTACGAGTCTGATGAAGTAGTGAGACCCTGATCACCCTGTAGACCCTTCCCAAAAAATACAAAAAAAAGAGAAAGAAACACAGTTGCATTTAGTTGTCATATCACTTCAGTCTGTTCCAGTTCCTTGTTCTTTACCTGTCGTTTCTAACCTCAGTACATGTGAAGAATACAGTTCTTGTGTCTTGTAGTGTAACTCCTTGCAGACCTTCCTCCTTACATTCCTACAGTGAGATTGTTAAGTGAATTGGTCTCTAAAGGAGATATGGCCAAAGGAAACCTCAGCTTGATGTCTTTGCATTTATTTGCTTAACTCTTACATGCAGTACTGTAATGTGCAGCAGAACCTAAATAATAGCACTGTGCTATGCAACCAGCAAAAATTATAGCACTGTATGGGCAAGATGTGCTGAACCAAAAAAAGACATTGGGGTTCTATTAACAAGACAGACTGGAGGGGGGTGCAATAAGTGTAAACCATTGTTAAACATGTGCTTGCTTGGCCATCTTTCTTCATTGCCATACTTATTCAAGTCATTCTTCTCTGGGAGGAGGCCCACCAATATGGTGATGTGCTTTTCTCGGTGCATCTGCTCAGGCAGCACAGATGCTGATCTATCTACCCAGCCACTGCTGAAGTTAACCTTGGTGTTCTGGTTGTGGCAGTGACTGTCTTCCAGACAGCTTCACTGGAAAGTCTCCCCGGGACCTTTCATAACTCATGGTGTGTGCTGCAGCAATGTTCTGTGATAATATCAATATACAGTCTCTGGCATATGGATGCTAACAGCCAGGCTTAAACTATTACCTAAGCATGAGCTTTCTCTTGTATCAGTTTATTTGTATTAGCCAAGTCATCTGTTGTATTCCCTTACTCTTATTATACTTCTGCTTAAATTGTCTGACAGGACTAGGAAGATAACTCTGCAGTCTAAGCATCTGCCTGGCAAGCAGAAGGATCCAAGTTCGATCCCCAGAACTGCATGTCATGCTGGCCCTGAAATTGAGCATGGTGGTGCTGGTAATCACAGTATGAGGGAAGCTGAGACAGGAGGCTCACTACCAGTCTGAACTGTGTAGCGAGACCCTGTATCAAAATATAAAAGAAATTTTAAAAAATAAATTTAAAAAATTAATAAATTGACATTTGGCCTGTGAGACCTTCAAGCTGATTCTTGCATTCTTTTTTTTTTTCACATTTAAGTGGATGCCATTTAAAGACATGCTTATAAGCAAAATAAACCAGACCCACATGTGCAAATATCATACAGTCTCTCTAGTATAACTCAAAAGATAAATTGCAAATAGAAATGTATAACACAATTAAAAGGAAAGCAAAAACTTGAGGATTGGACAATGAGGAGAGGGCAAGGAGAAACACTGAGAGACATGACAGGCAAGACCATTCACTTATACACACGATGGGTAAGACAGTGATCCTGAGAAACATCAGATTTTTTAAACTAGCAGTTAAGTGGTAGGATTCTCACCCTGACTACCTATATATGCTGATATCTGTGAACCAAGCAACTGCACTGAATTTAACAAAGTGTAATAGAAGGGTCACACTCCAAATGCCTGCAACTCTGGTCTTCTAAATATGTACTTCTTGTCATGACATACCAGCTATTACTGCCCTTTTTTAAAGGGTAGTAAATGAAAAACAAGACAAAAAAATGTCACAAGACAGTCCTGCTACAATGCTACTATGCTGTATATGGATGGATTTCTAAATATCTATGTAAATATATGTAAGTGTTCATTCCTATTTTTTTTTTCTTCTTCATACTCTGTACAGACTTAGCGTTTAGTATCTCAGTACTTGATAGAAAACACATGTTCCATGTTATGCCTTAAAAAAAAAAAAAGGCAGCAGCAACCTCTGCATCTTAATAGATTCAACTGTGAGGAGGGGACCCAGAATTCAGTCTCTTGTTTAACTCCTCCTTCTCTGAATCTCTTTTCAAACTCTTAAGAGGGCAATTCTAGTAACTGAGGCCACTTGAGTGACATCAGAAGTCCCATTTCATTATAGTGAGCCATGGAAACCTTGACCTGTGTGAAGACTCACTCATCCCTGGTTCTGGAGAAAATGCTGAAGCATTGGTGATGTTCTTTCAGCCTCCTGGTCCCCTTCCCTGGCCAAGTCCTTCAAGCTTCCTCTGTACTTGGTCTTGGAATGGAAGACATGATTCTTGCCTTCTAGGAGTTTACTTTCCAGTAGGTGAAAAGTTGTGGAAGACTAGCTGGGTGACTCTCCTTGAAAGAAGAGCAGTTGTCTCCATGTTGGCTGAACCTGACCCTATATGCATGTATTGATAGCAATAGAGCTGGCTAGGACTTTTCTTTATCCCTTCAATTGGCTTTAGGCGGTGCATATTGGTCTAGCCAAGGTGCTGGTGGTAGTCTTTGAAGACAGCACATGTGTTTCCATGATAACCCACACCTGCTGCTCTTTGTATGGGCTTGGTCAAGACAGGCTGAAGAGCCACTGCTCCATGCTGTTGGCTGGAATGGAGCCTTGAGATAGAGACCATGACTTCCTGGGACTTGAAATATTATACATCAGAGATCTCCTGGGGAGAGGCCTCCATCCAACTTCCCCTGGAAGATGAAGAAGCTGGACATTTTGGCGCTGTATGTCCCTCCCTCATCTCAGAGTTAGTGGAGGTTTCAGTCTAGGTTTCTGCCTGGCTCCAAGGCAGACTGGCATATGGCAGAGGGCAGTAGTTCATGGTGGCAGAAATCAGCAAAGCGAAAGGGAGGACCAGCAGCTGCAGCTTCTAGCAAGCCTCTCTCACTTCCTTCCATCCTGTGATGACAGGAACTCCTCTTAGAAAACAATGTGGTTGCAAAGATCAAGCACCTCCAAGACAGTGATGCACAGAATCCTTCCTCAACTCCTTTCTCTCTTGCATTCTTCTGATGACATTATTTGAGTGCTTCCTTGTTACTTGGCCAGTAATAGAGATCAGCATAAACTTTTTTGTCTGCTTTAGTTTTGGGATCCACCCTTTTTCTAGGAGCTCCTTCTAAGAGCGGAATAGCATTTATGTACCAAGATCTGGACACTCAATCTATTTATTGCTACTGCTGTAACATTGTTTTTAGATCCCTTCACCAGACAGAGCTAGGAAATACAATGTGTAACAACTATAAGTTCATACTAGTACTTCCAGTTGCAATACTTTGCTGAAGAAATTTTCTCTGATCTTTTTCTTTCTGTGTTTGCAAATATCTTCTCCAGAAGTTGCTCGTTATACTTTGATAGTGGTCACTCTACCATGCCCATAGAAGCACACTACCCATCTTTTTTGCCTGCTACCATTATATGTGCCCTATCTCCAGACATTCCACCTCTTGGCTGTTAGTGAGCACACTGGTGGCCTGCCCTGCATGGTCCTAGGCTCATCTCTGGAAAGCTTTCAGGGTCCAGTATAGGCTGTCATGGATTTAGCTGAGCAGAGTGACAGCCCATTTTTCATGCTGCCTAGTTCCTGTCCCTGACTTGGCTGTATATGACCTAAGAACCACATCAAAGTGACCCAAAACAATTATCTAGATAATAAACCCAGATCACATGCTTAGGCTTAGAGTGATTTGGAAGGTAGGAAAAGAGCAGTAATGTATGGTCTCCTTGGCACTTAAGTAGGTTATATGAAAAGTCTTACTTCAAGCTTCCTTCTAGAGAAAAGATTTATATTCTTTGTTAGCAAGCAGCACCTTTTTATAAATTCATAGATTAAGACATTGTTAGCATTAATGTATGCTTACTTTACAATTAATTGTGACAAATTGTTCATATAAAAGCAAATTGAAGTTTGGATTATGACAATAGTTGGTGTCTGTATCAGGCTTAACAACTGGTTTCTTTTTCTGTTTTATTTTTAGTTGTTTGCTTCTATATAGGCGCTACATATGAAAAACCAAAAAGGCTAATACATGTTGATATTGATAACATAAATAAATGTTTATATTTCCTTGTATAAATTGAGCAACAGACAGGCATTTTAAACTGTGAATTTAAAAACAACTGTAGGGCTCTGGGTTCCTCCTAAGATGGTCAGCCAGCAGGGAAAAACTGAGGAAAAGGAAGTACAGTGATCTATGTGAGGAAGTAGCAACAGTAAAACTGGCTATCTTGTGCTGACATATTATTCCTATACCCTGTTAGAGAAAAATTTTGAATGGATTAAATTTGAGAGAAAGCTTGTTTCCTGTCTTTTTTTCCTTCCATTCCATTCCCTTCTCCTTCCCCTTCCAACTTCCTCTTCCTGTTTCCTTCCTTTCCCTTCACTTCCCCTTCCCCTTTCGTCCTCTTCCCCTTCCCTTTTCCCTTCCCCTTTCCCTTCCCTTCCCTATTTGACTCCTCCTTTTGTTTGGTACAATCACCACGTCTCCAGTTGTAATATGTGGCTGACAGAAATGCCAGTGGAAGCAAGCATAGCTGAGTAATACTGCTGGGTACTTATTCCTCTCCCATTTCTCACTTTGAACCTCTGGATGCTACTGAATTATCACCTAAACAGACTGTCTGCTCCCAGTACTGAAGTTCTAAAGATGAAACTCTAGTTTTAAAGGAGTATCTACAGAGGAATTATTTGAATCCTAAGCTGTTTATTTATTTTCTAGTCTATGCTGTCATTGTGTTTTTAGGCAACACCTGAGCGTCTCATCATGCATTTAATAGAAGAACATTCTATTGTGGACCCAACTTATATAGAAGATTTTTTATTAACTTACAGGACATTTCTTGAAAGTCCTTTGAATGTTGGAACCAAGCTACTGGAATGGTTTAAGATTGACAGTTTGAGAGATAAGGTTAGTTGGGGTTTTTTATATCTAAAGGACATGAAAGTGATTTTAACATTTAAATTTTACTAATGAGAATCTTTGCAGTTGTTAGATTTGTTTGTTTTGGTTGGTTAATTGGTTGATTTTTTTTTTTTTTTTTTTTGTCTTTTTTGAGACAGGGTCTCACTATGCAGTTCAGGCTGGCCTTAACCTCACTTTGTAGCTCAGGCTGGTCGCGAACTCCCAACAATCCTCCTGCCTCAGCCTCCTGAGTGCTGGGATTACAGGCGTGCGCCACCACGCCCAACTAGTTGGTTGATTTTTTTACTCAAAGTCTCACAATGTATTTAGGTTGGTCTTGAACTCACTAGTCTAAGCTGGCCTCAGACTTATGGAGAGCCTCCAGCCTTAGTTTCCTGAATGCGGAGATTAAAGATCTGTGCTACATTCCCAGCTTGATTGTTTAATAACAATTCAGTTCATCAAAAAAATGAATGTCACCATAGATATATCTCTCCTCACTTACATTTATGATAGAATGCCCTGTTAAAAGTGGACATGATAAAAACAAATGAAAGTGAACATGAGTCTTAAAAGGCAAAAACTGAAATAAGCTATGTAGGAAACATGCTAGATACATGATAATATTTTGTAATTTTACTAAAATATTGGGTTGTTTCTGAAAAATTAATAAAACATTGACTAGTAGCATGATAAATTATTTTCAACCTCAGAATAAGAAATATTTTAAGTTTTATGAAGGACAGGTTTTATAATCATTTGAAAACAATGTGTCAAACTCCAAGTTCTTCCATTGTCAATGTCAAGTCTTTCTTTACAAAATTGTTTCATTAAACATTGTTTGATATTTTAAATAGATTATTATCTTATTGTATGAAGTATTTTATATATTTAATAGGCAGAATAGTAAAACCTCAGCAGATCAATGGGAATAAGGTGGTTTAAGTAAATAAAAGGTAGGATTTCAATTACCAACTGTCTTTCTAAGTTGCATTTTATAGGAAATATGATGATACAGATAGATTGTGAAATTCTATTAACTAGAACACTGCTGTATCAAAAGCTATAGGTATGGTTAGGAAGATAGTTCAGTGGCATAAGCACTGGCAAGTGCAAGGTCCCGAGTTCACTCCCTTACAACAACAAAAACACAGCTATAGGCGTTCCCCTTTGCAGTCAAATACAGTTATATCAGTTGCCAAGAAATAAAGGCATGCTTAGAGAGTGAATAAATTTAGCAATAATCAGCCATGTGCAAAAGAATAAAATCGAGCCCTTATACCCATCTACAAGAATTTACACAAAATGGGTTAGAGGCCTAAATATAAAAGCTAAAACTGTAGCACTCATGTAAGAGAGGATAGAAGTAATTCATGGCTTAAAGTTTGGCAGTTATTGTTCAGATATGACACCCAACGCACAAATAAGAAAAGAAGAAAATAGGACCTTATCAAAATTAAAGCTTAAAGTTTGGCAGTTATTGTTCAGATATGACACCCAACGCACAAATAAGAAAAGAAGAAAATAGGACCTTATCAAAATTAAAACGTTTTGTGCTTCAAAGGAACAGCCCAGAAACCCAAGACATCACCTAAAATGACAGCTATGTTTGCAAATCATTTACATTTGTTAATCTTTAACTGTTTTTTTAAAAAAACTTGTAGAGCAAAGTGACCAGGTTTGGCCACTTAAAAACTTGTCAGATTTTACTGAGGAGTTTCAGATTTATTTTTGTTACAGTTTTGGTTAAACATATTCTTGGCTATAGAAACACTTTAGGATGGTCCTTTGATTAATATGAATTTTTAATAAAAGCTTTTTAAAGATAAGTCATCTTGTGTACTTCGGAAAGGAAAATGGGTGTATCTACTTTGAGTATAGAGTCCTCTTTCAAGGAAGCAGAATTTCAAACTGAGCGATGGAACTACCTGGTGCTGAAAGTGGAGTAGTTGGAGTGGGGCTGGCCATGGAGTTCAGTTCCTTCTTAGTTTTCAACATGCTTTTGGAATCTGCTTTGCAGAAGGATGTCTCTCGTAAATACATGCTGCCTTCTCTGCTTCCACAGGTGACACGGATTGTATTATTGTGGGTAAATAATCATTTTAATGATTTTGAAGGTGATCCAGCTATGACTCGCTTTCTAGAAGAATTTGAAAAAAATCTAGAAGATACGGTAAGACTCAAAAGAATTTATCTTTTTAAGACTATAGAGACCTCCCTGCTCCTTAGCAGGAATAGCAGTTCAGAAGAACAGCAATTTTCATCTTTCCAGTGTCTGAAACGTCCATTCTGAAAGCTTTCAAGTCTATCCTAGAGACTTTGGTTCCTTCGCTACCATTTCAACCCAGATAAATCTCCTCGTTCATTTCTTTTTAAGACTAATAACATTGTTATTCTTTATTTTCCCAGGTTTGCAAACAGGAGTCTTGTATGTGGGCTCTTGAGTTTGGTGGCCAGTTTGGTGGTTCAGTCAGTTTTTTAAATTCTCCCTCTCAATGACTTCGGCATGTACATACATATACAAACATACATATTTGCTTGTCTTTCACAGCCACTTCTTTTCTACCCCCAATTTAGGATATTATGATTT